>VXBU01000252.1:512294-538861 GCA_013400315.1 Bombycilla garrulus
CTATGTGTTTTCTCTTTTATTCCTTGATTAGAACTATGAACATTTTCAAAGATTAAAGTAGAGTGAAGTTCCTGGCTGGGATCTTTTTTCTGGCTGCAACATTAGCTTTAACCGCCTGCTAATAGCTCCAAGCATTCAGCTCCATCATGCCATGCAGAGCCAGAAATGCCTTTCCAGGAGAGTTTTGTAGGGAAATGACCCCATCCTTGTCACCCACCGGGAAGCAGCCACGCAGGTGGCACTGGGATGCTCCCAGGTATGCAGAGCTCTCAGGGCCTTCTGTGACATCTCAGGAGATGCTGGGGATGGATTTTTGCCTTTCCTGATGTCTGGAACCTCTGACCTTTCCTTCCTCGTGTCCCAGCTCCACCTGGCCCATGCTGTCTCCCCAGACTGGGTCTGTGCTGCATTACAGACAGAATGGATTCAGATGTGGAGCCTCTACTAGAGGCTCAGTGAGAGGGGGTTTGACTTCACCAAACCAAAATTACTCAACAGAGGTGGAGTGAGCAGCTTCAACTTCCAGAGAATGGTGTCAGGATTTTCATTGCTTTGGAACCTTACAGTTTGAGTTGTTATTTGAGATGGTCTCCACTGTCCCGGGAGACCTCACAATGTACAGAAAAGTCCAGTTTTCCAACCCGCCTTGCTGAAAGAGTAGTCTGGAGTAGTTTGTTCGTGTTCTCAAGGCAGTTTATCAGTTCCTTATCAAAAGTAGATTTCTCTGCCCTGCCAGGGTTGGCACAGAACGCGTCCAGAGATACACTGTGCCCACCCCGGGTGAGCTGTAATCTTTTATACTAAAAACTATGTATTTAATGTTTATCATTAAGTACCAATCTGTGCCCCTCACACCACACTGTCCAGATCTGTGTCAAACCAATCCAAAAGTGCCAGCATCACCAAGAAGATGTAGGTTATGAAGAAGAAGAAAAGATAACATGCCACGTGTAAAAATCCTCCATCTTGTGCCTCAGACCCCCCTGTACAGATTTTCAGCCCTCCTGTACAGGGCTTCAAACCCCCCTGGACATACACTTAAATTTTTTCTTTTTACTTATAACTGCTAGTATTTTTCTATCTAAGCTTTTGTGACTTGAAATTCTTCATACAAAGTTGATAACTTGTTCCATGGATTAGAATCAGAGCCACAGACATTCTCAGTATCAATCCAGAGTCTCTGACACCTCTGGCAAGGCTGAAAAGCCTCCTGAGCAGGGTTTGGGTCAGCCAAGGGTGTGATAGGAACCCCCTGGGTTCCAACAGTTATTGTGCATGTGGTCTTATTGCTCTTATTTTGAGGTTTGATGGCCTTAAAAGATTAAGGCAGAAATGGCAGAGTTCCCCATGGATCTCAAATCTTAAACCCCAGGTGATCCTACAGAATTGAACTTGTGATGTTGGGATGGGGTTTGGTGATATTGTAACAGAAGTTAAAATCAGGCATTCCCAGAGTTTGCTCTGGAAGTTAAGGGTCTAAATATCAAGACCTGGAACCAATTTTTATCTTCTCTGGATCCCCTGAACACCTCCCAGCTCTCCATTTTTTTGTATTTCTATAGGAGAGGGGCTGTGAGGACCTGGGAGAGAGGCAGATCCCACCTGGAATTCCACAGTTATCCCAGACGGGGAACAGTTCTGGAGCTGGGAGAGCTCCTACCTTTGGCCATGTTTCTTTTTCCAGTGATTTGCAGCTGAGTTAGGAACTGAAAAGAGTGAATGAAGCTAAAATCCCCAAAGCAAAATAAAACTCCTTTTTCTGTCCCCAAAAGGCTGAGTGGCTCAGGAGTGAGGTGCAGCTCCCTCCCTGCTCAGGGCAGCACTCCTGGGTGTTTATCCCAACTGAACCAGCTGGACTGGAACTTCCTGATAATTCTGCACCCTAAGGAACACCAGATTCAGAAAAGTGAAGGCTGGGAAGATTTGGGAGGGAGGGTGCTGAGGAGAGTTTGAAAAGATGGATTTACTGACAGGCAAGTCCAGGTGGTTTGGAGTTGATTTTTGTTTCTCTCCCCAGCAGCAGGTTTGGGCTGGGGGCAGATGTAGGAACCAGGATTAAAGAGAGCAACACAAATCCAGCTCCTCCTGCCCATTCCCACAGCTGGATCTGGGTGCAAGGCAGGTTTTGCTCTGGGCTGAGTGGATGTTCCATAACTTCAGGAAAAGCAGAAGCAGAATCTAAAACGGGTTTCATCCAAATTTTTTTTTTTGCACCACACATGGTGCTCTCAAAATCCTGAATTTAATGTGGCTCGTGGGGATCTGGAAATGAGATGTTTTGTTTTGCTTCCTCATCTTTTGATGACAGATTAGGGAAATGTGAAGCAATTTCTAAAAGGAAACTGGAAGAAGTGAAACTCTGAGAACACTGAATTCCTAAACTCCCTGGAATATTTTAAAGAGGCAGACTCAGGGACATCACTATGGATTGACCAAACATTTTGGTGTAAGGAAATCTGCGGCTTTGGCACAAGAACAACCCAAACACAGAAGTGGGAAAGATTTCCCTGGGGCCTGGTCTGCTTTACTCCCACTGGGAGATGTTTCCAAACCAAACAACCTCATGGAGAGCTCCAATAACCAGAATTGAGATTTTTTTCCTCAATTAATTGTCTGCAGGGATCCCCCTAGGAACAGCAGCATTGCCAGCAGTGCCAAAGGCAGGAGCGATTGGGGTACCACCAGGGCTGTGGGGTCTACTCTCAGCTGAGATGGACCCACCCTGTGCTCTGAGCACAGACAATTCCCACCTCTGCCAGGCCTAGCCAAACTTTCACCACCTGGTAAAACAATTTTGGGCAAAACTTGTTTTTTCCCCCACTACAAACCTGTAGGTTGGAAGTGATGAAACAGGCTCTGAAACTTCCTCTGAAAGGAGCTGGAAAAGTAATGGAACAGAAAATCAAAAGAGGCTGAAAACAAAAAGCAATCTGCCGCTAATTTTTTTCAACTTTTTGCTTGACTGGAAAAATTGAAAAAATTTCAATTCAGGTTAACTCAAAATGTATTTTTTCTTCCATTTGGCCATTGAAGCAAGAGAAGTGTTGTCTCTGAGCTCTCACTGGCACCTCTTTTTGCTCAGTGCTGTGGTTCATTGCCCCTGTTTTCAGGAGCTCTCTAATTGTGGTTGCTGTGCTGGGGAGGCTGTGGAGCAGAAGCTCCACTGGATGATTACGGGTTATTTTGTTTTAGTGGAGGAGAGGAGAATAATCACTGGCCCACACTATCATTTGTGTCTCCTCTCCACAGTCAGAGCCACCAAGGACTCACATTTAATGTCATTACCCAGGGATCCCAAACTGAGAGCTCATTTCAGGGAAAAAATGTTGTTCTGTCAGTAAATGCCACTTTTGATGAGTGAGATGTTGCTCAGGAACGTGTTGACTTCAATCATGTTTTATTTGAGGAAAAAAAAAAAAAGTCACAGAGTAGAACTGTTTTGATTTTCCTTTTGAAGTGATTTTTCATTTTAGTTTTTTTTTTTTTTCCCTGTTGGTATTAAAATTCTATTCAGTTTTAAAAAGTAGAACAGGTGGGAGACATTTCAGTCATTAAACCCAAGAGATTTAAGTGATCCCCAAAGCTTTTGCATCTGCTCAGGGTTTTACAGGGCAGAAAATAATCCCATCCCAGAACTGAAGAAAATGAATGAGAAATTGTGAAATCTCTCAGGAGAATTATAAAATCACAGAATGGACTGGGTTGGAAGGTACCTTAAAGGTCACCCAGTCCCTCCCCCCTGCCTTGGGCAGGGACAGCTTCACCTGGACCAGGCTGAAGAATGGGCAAAATAATTCCTACAAAGGCTTAAAATTCCCTACGAGGAGGAAAATCCTGACTGCATACTTGATATAAGATCTGTGCTGGGCTCTTTTAGTTTATATAAAGTATTTTGAGAGCTCTCATTTCCCAGGTGGCTCTCTCTGATGACAACCAAGTTAAACGACAGACTTGCAGCAGCTCAGGGATCCCCATCCTGGAGTGGATCAGAGCTTTGGGGATCCCACAAACACCTCATGTTCCATCCTGTGCCCCAAAGCGAATGGGGCTGTTTGTGGGGTCCCCAGGGCCTGGGGCAGCAGGAGCTGAGCACAGCACCCTGGGCCGGGGCACAGCACCCCGACATCCCCTGGGCTGAGGAACAGCACCCCGACATCCCCTGGGCTGAGGAACAGCACCCTGACATCCCCTGGGCTGAGGAGCAGCACCCTGACATCCCCTGGGCTCAGAGTGAAGCCTGCAGGATGGAAATGGGATGGGGGAGTTTCCTTCACCTTCCAGCAGGGACAGCAGCCAGGGCACGGCTGGAGCCGGGCCAGGCCAGGCTCAGGCTGGAGAGCAGGGAAAGGTTCTTCCCCCAGAGGGTGCTGGCACTGCCCAGGCTCCCCAGGGAATGGGCACGGCCCCGAGGCTGCCAGAGCTCCAGGAGCCTTTGGGCAGTGCTGCAGGGATGCCAGGGTGGGGCTGTTGGGGGGTCTGGGCAAGGACAGGGCCTGGGCTGGATGATCCCTGGTGTCTCTCCCCACTCAGGATATTCTGTAATTCTGTCATCGGCTGGGAAATGTTGGCTCCCAGCCACAGGCCCAGAATGTCTCTCAAGGTTTCAGCGACTCTGGGCAGAGCTGATAGTTCTTGCCTGCAGACTCTGTCCCTGGGAAAATTTGGGATGTTAGCCCTGAACTGCAGGAGTTGTCCTCCCATTGTGAAGGAGGGAACACTGTCCCTTCCTCATCCTGGCTGCTGGAATTGTAAATCCATCGGGGTGTCCTACTGCAAACTGCAGCTTTGGACATGCAGAACTCAAGGTGCTTCTGGCCTCCATGCATTCCCATTGGATTCTCCAGTTAAACTGTCCCAGCTGGCAATTAACGCTGCACTTAGAGCAGCTTCCATGCAGAGCTGTGTTAAATGCATGCAGCTTTTTTCTCTTTATGGATGTCTTCTGTCTGATCCTTTTTTTCCATCTCAAGAATGGATTAAAAGACTCCTCTTAAGAAGCTGGAACAAGTTTCCCAGGCTAATGCAGCCCCAGCCAAGCTGTGCTTTCATCAGGCATTTTAGTCATCCCCGTAACATCTCTCGGGCTTATTAAATCAGCCTTGTCTCCTGAGGGAGGTTTTAAATGGGGGTAAAATACCATATTAAGCAGTCCAGGAACTCATTTGATTTAATTTTATTTGTATTTAGTTTTTTCCTTCATCTCCTCTTCAAGAAAGCAGAAAGAACAGTTTGGAGATATTCGAAAGATGTCTCCTTTTTAACCTTTTGGTGATACAATAATTCTGTAAAGGTGTAATAATCTGCCTCTCTCCGTACTCATAATAATCCATCGTCCCTTCTACATTTTCTCTTTCCTTCCACCTTCACCACACCAATGAACAGCCCAGAGCTGGGTGGAGACTCTCCCTCCTGAACATTCCTGAGCTTGTGCAGAGAACAGTGAGGAACACTCAGTAAAATACTGTGGCTGCTGCTGGATCCCTGGCAGTGTCCCAGGCCAGGCTGGAACACCCTGGGACAGTGGAAGGTGTCCCAAGGCAGGGGTGGCACTGAATGGACTTTCAAGTCCCTTCCAACCCAAACCATTCCAGGACTCCACTTCCACCAGGCACATTTTGGATCCTGTCTCCAAGAAAAGCCCTCTGGGAGGGATCAGAGCCTGCTGAGCTGGAAATGACAAACGAGGGAGGCTCGTGGATGGGTCAGCACAGCCTGAACAGTGGAAAACTCAGAACTGGGACATCAGTCCCTGGGGACGTCCAGCTGCCTTCTCCTTGCAGCCCTTGGGTCAATGTCCAGCTGCTCCTGAGTGTCTCATCAGAATTAAAAGGGTTGATAGTGTTTATTTGCATTTCATACAAATCGGCCCAAAGCCCTGACCCTGGCAGTTTTCCAGCTCCCATCAGGAGTTTCTGCTTCTCCTCCAGGCTCACAGCAGCCCCTTGGTGGGCTCAGAGATCTCTGATCTGAGCACGTGGCTTTGATGGTTCCTTTGATGGCTTTTTGGCACCCGAATGCCTGAACTTGGGTCAGGGAGCAGGATCCTGAAGAACAAGCTGAACCACACTGCTGTGCCCTGGGCAGGACTCAGCTCCTCTGAAGGACCAGAAACTTCTGTTCCTGAGCAGTCCATCCATCCCAAACTTCAGCATCTCCCTGCTCCGTTCCCTGATGTGTCCTGCAGTGGGGACTGTGGGTTTCCCTCGTGCTGTGGAGTCCCTGTGATGCCCTCAGCCTGTTTCTGCCCTTCTGAGGAGCAGGACAAACAAGTGCACAAGACTTTGGCTTGAAAAGCAGGAAAATGTAAGTGCTCCTCCAAAATCCCTCCCCACATCACCTGCTGCCCTGTGCCTCAGTTTCCCCAGTTTTCACCGATTTCAGCTCTCTGTTTGCTCTCCCCCCTTGCTGGTCCATGCAGTGCCAAGTACAGAAGGTGCCCGACTCCGCTCTGAGTTTGGAGCTGTTTCCAGCAGTAGCAGCTCCTCTGCGCCAGGGATTTAATTGCCAGATCCTGGAGGTTTCTCTTCACACCCCGGCAGAAGGCTGGATGGCGCTGACCTCTCCCGGTCCCTCGTTCTGCCTGGCAGACTCTTTTCAATTATTTTCTCCCCATGTTGCTGTTTACATTCTGCACTCACAGCCTCCGCCGCGCTCCCCATCACCTTCCCGCAGCCCGAGCGCCTCCTAATCTGAAGTGTATTTCAGCCTTATCTCTATCAAAGCAGAAGGGTGGGGGAGTCATCCTCATTCCCGGATCCTGGAGGAGCTGCAGCCAGCAGCGCTCAGCTCAGCTTTCACCGCACTTCGAGTAACTCACAGACAATTCTCCTGTCAAGAGCACTGAGGACAAAATGAAACATTCTTTTTTCTTTTTTTTTTTTTTTTTTTTTCCACAAGGCTGCCCATTAATCTCTTCTCGACAATGATTGTGTGTCATGTTTCATTCTGCCTGTCACCGAGTTCGCTCCGTCCCCATCCCAGAGCCAGCCTGCGGGATCTGAGAGCTGGGATGTGGCTGAGGGTGGGAGCAGCACCCAGGGCAAGACCCTGGGTTGGCAGGGTTTGCTGAACAAATTGGGCTGGTCTCCAGTAGAACCAGTGCAAAACTGGGGCTGGGATTGCTCTGTTAGCACAGGGAGGAAGTATTTTGGAATTCTGTAGGAAGGAGCAGCAGTGTTGAGCAAACTGTGCTAACTGAGATGTCAGGAGGGACCTCAGAGAGCCATGAAAATCAGGTGGGCTCCTCTCTTCTTCCTGCCTGGCATAGGAAACTCCCCAGATTCAGCCGTTCTCCCCTTGGCCAAATGGTACGTGAGCAATAAATTCCTGAGGCCCTCGGTGTCTCCACCCTGGACACAGCCAGGACAGGGGTGCTGGACAGTCAGGGGCTGGGCCCCAGTGGGGTCAGAGGAGCCGTTTCTGCTGGAGAGCAGAGCAAGGCTTTAAGTCCTTTTTTTCCAGCCTCAGGTTTTGTTGCATTTCCCTGGATCCACAGGGTTCTGTTTATTGTCACCTGGAACATTTGCTGTGATTTTGATATTGATCAGAACTGGAGCGCAGAAAGGCGCTGCAAACAAAGCCCTGCTGACAGTGAGATCTCTCTTCTCTCCCAGCGATAAAAGAGAGGTGCCAGAGAGCCTGGAGAGGCAGTACAGACACCCCAGCTATAATTACTGGTATTGAAGTGATCACTGTACAGACCCAGTTAGCACTGGAGCAGCAGCATTTGCATAAAAACTACAAGCACAAAAATGCTTTGAAATGACAAATACAAGGAAACTGTATCAGATTTGCATTAAATTAGTGACTGTGTGCGAGATGCCATTTAAATGGCAGGTGACTCGAAAATTTCTCTCCCTTTTAGTGGAAGAGGCTGAAATGTTCATTTTCATGGTAAACAGTAACTGCACATTGATTTGGAGCTTGAAAGCATCTCCACAAATAGCTTTCTCAGGGAGTGGGGTTGGAGCACAGAAATCACAGCACTGCCTTGCCCTGCACAGCTCTGAAACTCGGCTTGGCTTCCTTTCATACACTTGGAAAAAACCTGCAGTGACAACAACAAGAAACCCAAAGCCCCCCTGAAGCTGGGGGGGCAAAACAATTGCCTGCAATTATCAGGGAAAGTGATCTGATAGATTATTGCACCCCAGGGCCACGGGGGAGGAGGATCAGCAGGGCCTGCAGGGAGTTAGAGGTGCCCCACTGGCTGCTGTCTGGCAGCACCTGGGACTGCCAGGGCAGAGGGATGGGGTTGGAATTTGCCCTGCAGCTCCTGGGTCCCGTTTTCCATGGGCAGCCAGGTGAAATCCCAGGCTCGGATTGGTGCCGTCCATCACATCCTGGCTGTAGGAGGAAGCCTGCAGCCTCTTGGGGCTCTCAGTGGCCCCAAACTCGGCGCAGAGCCTGGGGACACCCCTTGAACCCTCTAGATACTCTCCCATCCCATTGGGTGGGATTGAGCTGCTGGCTGGGGTTAAACCTCACAGGGAGGCTTGAAGTGAGAGCTTTGCATAGTTGCCCTTCGCCTGAATGAATTCTTCCCCTAACACATCTGAATGGGACTATTTGGGGATGAAAAATATCAGTTCTTTCCCAGAACAGCCCCATTTGGAGCTGTCACTTGGCAGTGCCACAGCAGAAGAAAGACTTTTCTCCCCAGGTCTTGCTGCGGCCACGGGCTGATAACTTCCTCAGGTCAGTTCAGCCATATAATTTTCAACAAATTGTTTGAATGGCTTTAATGTGCTGTGAATCAAAAGAAGAAATTCCACTCCTGGTAATGAAGATGGAATGGGTAATTATTTCTGTCTGTCTCCAAATTCCTTTTCTGGAGGAGGAAGGAGAGAACTGAGCTTTCCAATGCCTTTGTTCTTCCACCACGAGAAGAGCCCTGGGTTGTACCAATGTTTGCACATATTTATTGGTGTCCTCCTTACAAGAACAGAATCCCTTGGAAAACTGAGGCTGCCTAAGGAGAGGAGGGAAACTGGAGCTGGTGTGAGCAGAGAGCCCTCAGCTGCTCTGCTCTGCCCTGCTCCCAGACCTTGCTCCAAGTGCTTGACAAATTTAAGATCAGCAATGAGGAACGTCCAGGCAGGGAGCATTGGAACCATTTGGAAGTCTGCCCTGAGAGACAAAAACTGCCGAGCTCACTGGGCTGGGGATCAAAGGCTGCAAATGGGACCTCAAATCTCCAGGAACTTTCCCATCTGGTTGTTCCCGACGTGTCAGGGACACATTTTTCCAGGCTGGGGTCTCCCTCATCTGCTCCAGTCTGTGACCCCAGGCTGGCAGCCCTGCCCCTGCTGGGGCTGCTGTCAATCACACGTCAATCACACCACAATCCTGGGCTGATTGGGCTCACATCAGAGCCGTGTTTTGAAAAAAGGTGGGGAGGGAGCAGGGAGCGGCTCTCAAAGCCCTGAAGGTGAGGGGAAAGGCAGGGAGCTGAGCTGGGGGGGAGAATTGGGGAATTTCTTATCCAGGGAAGTGATGGGACCTTGTGGGACAGGAAAAGCTGGGAGCTGCGGCCACAGGAGTGGGGAGATTTGGGGTGGAGCTGATGCTGCTTCAGGAGGTGCAGGAGACAGTTTGGGGTGGCTTCAGAATAAAGCAGAGCACATGGTCTGAGCAAGGGGAAAAGGAAGAAAAATCCCAGAATCATGGAATATCCTGAGTGGGGTGGGACCCACAGGGATCATCCAGCCCAGCCCCTGTCCCTGCTCAGACCCCCAACAGCCCCACCCTGGCATCCCTGCAGCGCTGCCCAAAGGCTCCTGGAGCTCTGGCAGCCTCGGGGCCGTGCCCATTCCCTGGGGAGCCTGGGCAGTGCCAGCACCCTCTGGGGGAAGAACCTTTCCCTGCTCTCCAGCCTGAGCCTGGCCTGGCCCAGCTCCAGCCGTGCCCTGGCTGCTGTCCCTGTCCCAGAGCAGAGATCGGAGTTCATCCTTTTAACTTGTCCTCCCTCAACAGCTCCTCACAATTCTGTGTCACTGCAAAACCAACTTCATCCTGCTCTGAGCAGAGCCCGGCCAGGGAGGGGTTGAGGATGAACCACCCACTTGGAGATCAAGGCTTGGAGATCAAGGAGCTTCCCAGCCCTTATTCTATCCAGCCTGGCCAACTCCAGCCCTGCTGACCCCAAACACTCTCAGGCTGTGATGGTTGAGCACAAGCTGCCCTCCCTCCCACGCTGCCCCAGCCCTGCCTGTCTTGCACAACACCCGCCTGGAATCTGAGATTACTGAGTGCATGAAGGAAGGCAGAGGATCCTGATCCCACCCATCCTGTTTTCCTGCAGTGGTTGTGGCTCAGGGAAGCTGCTCTCTGCCTAAATCTGCCTGTGTGGAGCTCAGGGAATGCTCTGGAATTGTTCACCTCGAATCTTTTTACACTGAGGGTTAACACAAACCTCTCTGCACATGCTGCTAAATTCCTGACCTTGGAATAAAACCACAGGAGCAGTTTTCAGCAGCTGGATGGCCAAGCATGTTTTTCAGGTGTTGGACTATCTCTGTCACTTCATGACTGCAAAGTAACTCTGTCAGTGTCTTTTACTTCACTCCAAAAGCACCAGAGGAACTTCCCCACTCTGGAGCCCACCAGTCAGGAGAAGGAACTCTCACTCTCAGAACTGATTTCCTGATTATTTTGTGGCTTGGCAGCATTCTCCAGAAAAGCCTCCCTCCAATTCTCTTGTCACAGGTGCGGTGACAAAGGCAGAAGATTTGGAGTTTAAAGCAGAAACGCACAGGGAGAGGATGAGGGAATTACTTCAGGTCTTGTCTTTGGAGTCTGGGAGAGCTCAGCCCCTGCACAGCTGAAATCTGTCATTTATCTTGCTGGCTAAATGGAGATTTAGCCAGAGTCCCTTTTCCCCCTTTATTTTCACAAGTTTTAGTGAAACCTGTGGTACTCTACACGTATTCATACTTGCAGACCTTTATGATTTATTAGTCAAACGTCATCACTGAAAAGTTTGACTGAAAAAATAGAAAAGCTGTGCCATGATTAAAATAATAATAAAAACATTCAATGTCTGTTTAAACAACTTATTTTTGAAAAACAAAGTTGTCAGTAAATCCAGCAGCTATAACAGCAGCCAACTGCTAAAAGGTTTGGATTTATAAATCCACTTACAAGAAATATTTCAATTTCTAGTCAACTTTTGCAAGACACAACCCCATAACAAAAGCAAAGCCAGACATGCCATGAAAAAATCAATGCCTGTTTCAGGCTCCAGACTTTCATGAGCTGAACTGAGGTGAAATGTAAACCCGTGAGCTGACAGCCCTTTTTGTGCAGCAAATGCAACATCAGCTGCTGAGGAGCTGGTTTGAGTTGCAGGACATGGCTCGGGACAGCAGCACCGTGGGACAGTGAGACCTGTGGGGACAGGGAGGGGGATCCTGGGGACATGCAGGGCCCCCAGTACTGAGGGGCTGCAGGAACAGGGCACAGTTTGAGCAGCATTGATCCCTCGTGGATGGAGATGGAGTGGGCTCTGTTTACAGGAGTTTTCTCCAGTGCTTTGTGCCCTGTGCAATGCCAGTAAGTGACACTGGATCACAGAGCAGAGAGGGGCGGGGGTTAGGGTGGAATCCCACACAGTGCTCGGAGACCCTGGCATAGAAATCCCAGCTCGGCTTTGTTTCACTCCAGGAATACAGCGGGAAAGGCAAAACCCTTCTCAGTGAATGCAAAACCCTTCTCAGCTGGGGCTGGGGCTCCTTTGGAATCATGGCTTGGGGGTGGCTGATGCTGCTCTGAGGGGCTGTGTGTGGGGAGAGTAGGACAGGCTCTGGGTGTAGGTGTGGAAGGGATTACAGGTGACCTCGCGCCTGGTAAATCACAGTTGTACAAAGGCTCTGTGCCATGCCAGGGGCTGTCCTGGGCAGGGACAGCCTGGCCTGGGGTCACTCTGGACTCTGTGCCATGCCAGGGTCAGCGCAGGCTCTCTGCCGTGCTGGGGTCACTCCAGGCTCTGTGCCTGGCTCTTCACAGGGAGAGCAGCACTGGGTGAGGTCCTGCAAGAGGAGCTGGAGCTCTGCCGGGCCGGCTGGGAGCACAAACACGGCCACAGCTCTGGTATTTATTGTCCGAGGAAGAATTCCATCTTCCTTCTGGCGGGGCACTCTGGGGCTGGTTGAAAGGTCGCTTCTGTTTTCCTGGCTCGGTTTCCAGAGTCACTCCAGGCCAAGCCCAAAGGAAGCTCTAAACAAAAGCAGAGGATCCCGCCCTGCTGCTGTGGCAGGGAGGGAGGACAGGGATTCCTGCTGGGGAGGGAGCTCCGGGGACAATCAGAGCCTTAACACAGCCCTGAGCTGAGACAGGAACCAGAAGCCGGGCAAAAAATTATTACTTCTGCTTCTGTTCCATTCTGCTTTGTGCTAAAAGACTTAAATGATCAATGCTGTGTTAATAAATTTCATTTGGCTCATTTAATAGATGACTTAGTAGAGGAGTGAGTTTGGCTACGGCCAGTAATGAATTAATAACTATGCAAGGAGCACATTCCCTCACAGAAATACTTCATCCTGGCATAATTCTTAATTCCAGGGAAAACACGGTGGCTCTGCAGGACTGTGCTGCCTCTCTGGGAGCACAGGTGTAACTTGGATTTGGAGGCAGAAATGTTCCTTTAGGACAGGGGTTAAAGGAGCTGCTTTTCCAACTGGCCCAAGTGCTCCCATTGTTTCCTCACTAATGGCACCAATTTCCTGGTGCATGGAGAGTGTGGGTCTGACAGGAGAATTGGAAATGAACTTTGTCAGCTTTGCTTGGCTGCATCTAGGAGGGCTGGATCCAGCTGGGCTGGCCTTTACAGTGCAGCTTTTTCAGCTGCTGGCCCCAAACTCCTCCAAAAACCCCTGTGGACAATGCAGCAAATGGAGCATTGACTGGATGTTCCTTATGTGTCCCTTCTAACTCCAGATATTCCTGATTCACCCACTTGAAACCTCTCAGTTTTCCTCAGAGTGAAAATGTTTCTTTAGCACTTAAGCTGCACTTTCCCTGCGCAGCCCCAGCCTGTTTCTGCTCCTGCTGGCAGTGACTGATGGAGATAATTCCTCCCCGCTTACCCCAGCACAGCCTCTTCTGCAGCTGCAAACAGCTCTGCTGCCCCCACAGACCCATCTCCCCTCCAGCCTGGGCCTGCCTGACTCTCACAGGCCCAATTCTCCAAACCTTTCCATCATTTTTGTGGCTCCCCCGCCAGTATGTGTTGCTGGAGGTTTGTGATGTGTATCAGACTCGAACACCTGGACTGGGCCGGGCTGGGTCTCACCTGGGCTCTCTCTGGGCAGCCCTGGGAGCTGCAGGGCCCCACAGATGATCCCCCTGAAGGGGGGATGACATGGCTGGGACAGGCAGAGGGAGGGGATAAAGAAAACAGCTGGAGCTGCTGGGGCAGCAAATGGTGTGCAGGAAGCTCAGGGGGTGCTCTGCACACAGATCACAGAATCCTGGAATGGTTCGGGCTGGAAAAACTCCCACCACTCACCCCACAGAGTCCCAGCCCTGTTGAACGCTCCCCGTGTTTTATCAAGACCTACCAACCCTCACAGCTGGAAACAGCTGGAAGCTGAGGCAGCAGGGTAGGGCAGCTTCTGGAAGTGTCCTCTCCCACTCCCAGGAAATCCCAAGGAAGGAACCCAGCTGGTTCCCTCTCCTGCCCTGCACTGCAGTGACTCCTTTGGCTGGTTCTGTTCCTGGAATGCTTCTGGAAGGGAGCAGGAGATTTGGGAGGAACCAAGAACCAAGAACCAGAAAGGTGAAAGGACCCAGGGAGGAGCCTGGACCCGGGGAGGGATCAGGATCCAGGAAGGAATCAGGAGCCAGGGTCTCTGCACACTGCCTGTTCCTGGAGATCGAATCTGCTCCATGCCAGCCTTGTGTCCTGGGACACCAGCACAGCTCAGGGATTTGGGATGCTGAGAGCAGAACACCACACCAGACATGCTGATATCCAGAAAATATCCTGGATGTGCTGCTTCTACACAAAATGAGGTCATTTGCCTAAAAAAACCAACCCAAAACCTGCCTGCAGGATTAAAATTGCTCCTAATACACAACAGGGCTCCCTCTGCCTCCAAACACAAGGATTAGAGTTCCAGCAGAGATGGAGTGACTTCATCAATTCTGTGATTCTGTACCTTGGAGTGGATGGGTTCTGCCCCCAAAGCCTTTTTCTCCATTTTTGTCCCTTTTTGTCCCTTTTTGTCCCTTTTTGTCCCTTTTTGTCCCTTTTTGTCCCTCTCTCCCCCACTGCAGTAACAGAGCAAGGGCAGGTTTCTGCTTGAGATGCACAAACAGTTCCCATTCAACAACGGCGGCAGTAAATGTGCTGAGTGCAATCCCTGCCAGAGCTCGGGGCTGCTTTATGGGGCTGCTCCAGCAGCCTGAAACCTGCCTGCTGCACGTTTTGAGATGATGGAAAATGCCAAACTGCCACACAAAGTGTGCCAGGAACGTGGCCTGAGAGTGGCAGTGAGAACGGGACGGGGCCTCTGCTGAAAGGTCAGCAGAGCAGGGGATCTCTCACTGGGATTGCAGCCCAGAGTGACCCAAGACACTGCAAAGCTCCCAGCTATCGTCGCCGCTGATGCAGGAAGGAGCGAAACTCTGCGCCAGTCCCAGCTGCAGCCCGGGGGCTCAGGCCCCAAGGGATGTTTTTCTCTGCCTTTCAGCAGTTCATGTCCCCAAACCAAGGTGTGACTTCCCTGCTCAGGAGTGCAGGAAATGGGATTTTATCACCAGAGAGCCTCGGGTGCCAGCCAGACTAAACTCAGGGGAGTGAAAAAGGGCTGCCTTTGGTGTCCTACCCTGAAGTGAAAAAAATCCCTGTATGCAGTAAAACCCCAGCCTTGTCCCATGAAAAGCCAGCAGGAGATGTGTGTCCCTGTCATTAATGTCACTGCCCCAGCTCAGATCCAGGCTCACCGTGGCATGAGGTCACCCAGCTGAAAGGGACACCCTGTGGATGTGCAGGTGCCAGGGGAATCCTGCTGCTTATCTTCTGCAGCAGGGCTGGGCCTTCTTCTTCCCAAGCTTGCTGAAAAAACAGAGATAAAATCCCATCCACAGCCCCAAAACATGCCATGAATAGAGATTAAATCCCTCTGTCCACAGCCCCAGAGCTGCCACCGAGTCCTGCATGCAGCAGGCTCTGCTGGGGCTTTCAGGGACTGCTGAGATAAGGGAGGAGTTGCAGCCATGGAGCACTGAGATAAGGCAGCACACACAGATCCGGGATTTCTCCTGCCTGGCATCCAGCTGAACACACACCTGACCATGTACAGGTGGCTGCTGGGACATGGCCACTGTCCCCTGCTGTCTCCAGGCAGGGGTGCGCACTGAGAGCCCTCTGTGTTCAACAGCTCAGAACAGAGAGCAGAGAGCAGATGATGGAGATAAGAGAACAGAACAGAGAGCAGAGGGCAGGTAATGGACAACAGAACAGAGAACAGAACAGAGAACAGAACAGAGAAAGCAGAAGCAGTCCCTGGGGCTGGAGGAGGCAGAGGGACCCCCTGTGCCCTCAGAGTGACCAGGGACCTGAACACTGAGGGGCTGTGGCAGGAGAGAGATTGTGGGAGTCCCTGGAACGCAGAGTGCTGGGGAGGAGCTGGGTTTGGAACTGTCCTGGGAGCGGAGAATTGGCTGCCCTGGCACAGGGGTGAGGCTGAGCAGCCTCTCAGCTCTCCAGGGTTTGTTGTTCAGGGCTTTCCCTTCTGGTTCAGGCCTTCTCCTGGGAATGGGATGCCCCTGTGCCTTGGGAGCTGTGTCAGGCTGTGTCACAGAGCCATGGAGTGGATTGGGTCAGAAGAGACGTGAAATCCCATCCAGTGCCACCTCTGCCCTGGCAGGGCCCCCTCCCCCTGCCCCAGCTGCTCCCAGCCCCAATGTCCAGCCTGGCCTTGGGCACTGCCAGGGATCCAGGGGCAGCCACAGCTGCTCTGGCAATTCCAGCCCAGCCCCTGCCCACCCTGCCAGGGAACAATTCCTGCCCAAGATCCCATCCAGCCCTGCCCAAAGAAGTGACAGGAATATTTCATAGACTAAGATTCCTCCTTTCAAAACACTCACATTCCAAAGTCTCCTCATTTTAACACAAATTAAGAAAAATCTGAACTCTCAGCTTCCCCTTTCCCCAAAACACACCCTTTTTTTGGCTGGGATTGACGTGATTTTAGTTTCCGTTGTGGCTGCTGAGCCAAAGAAGTGCCTTTCTCTCTGTGCTGCAGCTAATTTAGAATTGCTGCATAAATTGTCACTTAGCTTGGTGCCCAATATCTGACTGCAGCTCAGCTCACATTAAAAATTAGACAGGTGCTAAATGCAGCTTTAATGTTTGCACTTATAAGATGATTCTTCACCCACTTTTTCTGTGACCCTTACGTTTCCTTGTGCCAGAGGGAGGAAAGGATTTCCAAAGAGCCTGGGTCAGTTTTGCAGCTGGGGAAAATGCACTCTGAGCCTTCCAGCTCCTGCCCAGCCTGGGGTCTGTTGGGGTGGGAACATCCTTCACCCCTAATCCCTAATCCCTTGTTCCTCACCCCAAATCCCTCACCTCAAATCTCTCATCCCTTACCCCAAATCCTTCACCTCAAATCCCTCATCTCTCACCCCAAATCCCTCACCTCAAATCCCTCATCCCTTACCCCAAATCCCTCATACCTCATCCCTCATCTTTGGATCAATTAAGTTGCAATTCTTTAGAAGAAGGACATAATATTGGGACATTGTATTTTTGCTGCCGGGTTTTTTCCCTCAAAATCCCAAGTTCCCATCAGAACCTTTGTTTCAGCATTTTTCATGGAGAAAACTTCCTATTATGCACTAAAGCAGCTGAGAAAAGATTCCTGATGCTGAGTTGCAGAAGAAGGGGTTGGCCTGTCCTTGTATTTGAGGGGCTGTAAATCCCAAATAACCCTGTGTTTATAATCCTAGGTTTGGGAATTTGAAACCACAGGTCCTTGCAGCGTAAAGTGCATGTGACACATCCCAGTGGCCACCCCAAACTCTGCCAAGCCCATGAGGCTTCAGCTTTTTGTGTGGCCCCTCAGTGCACAGGGCTATGGATTTGGGATTTCTGCAGCCCTTTCCAGGCAGATTTGCTCACTCTGTTCCTGCGGTCTTGTTTCCTGTTTCTCTGTTGCTCTGGGGTTGCTGCTGGTCAGTGACCCCGAGGTTTGGGACCTTTGGCTGTGCCTGAAACTGGTCCCAGAGTTTTGCTGAAGCCCTTGGATGCTCTGAACCCCTCCACTGCTCCACCCCAGAGGTGTCCCCTCATGTCCCCACCCCACAGCCCCTCATGCACGACTCACCAGCATCTCCAGCCCCTCTCTTGTTGGAAAAAAATCCTCCCTGAGATCACTGGATGAGAATTGTATGAAATTGTTGCTCTCTGGAAAGCAATGGGATGAAGCCAGAGCCTTCCCGTGGGATTTGCAAAGCCAACCACACCCCCCAAATGAAGTCTTTCCTGCAGGACCCCACAGACTGGGAATAACCCATTCCCCAGTCCCAAAATGCCAGGAATAACCCATTCATTTAAAAGCCTCAGGACGCCCAATGAGCTGCATGAAACCCCTCAAGTACAAGTCTGGTGCAGACTCTTCCCCTTGCATTTATTTCTGGGATCATTTCTCTCCTGTGCTGGTCCCTCCTGAGGCTGCAGCTGCAGGATCTGTCCTTGCTCCAAGCCCAATGCCAAGTCCATCCTTTCCTGTGCCACGTGGAGCCCCCTGTTCCTGTGGCTGCTGCCCGGGATCTGACAGATGGTTTGTGGTGTTGGGCTGGGCTCCAGGAACAAACATTTTCTGAGGCATTAATGTTTATAAGGATTATCTACAGCAACTGCTCCATGTGGCACCTGGAGATCGCTCTGGGGGGTTCTTGTGTCTTTTGGGGAATGGAATTTGATGTAAAATTCAGGGCTTTTCTTCAGGGAGCCCGCACAGAAAGGATGAGGGAGGGGCAGAAGATATTCAGAACTTTGGGGACAGGTCTGGTTCTAAGTGAGGGTGATTTGGGTTTGTGCACACAAGGGCATGAGGATAAATCCTGCTGCATCCTGCAGGGCTCGGGAACATCTGTGAGGAATGTTTTGACCCTCAAGGCCCTCTCATTGCAGCAATTTACCCCAGAACATCCCTTCCAGTAACTTCAGGGGCTCTCTGGGCTTCCTTACCCAGCTACATAAAGGGGTAACTTAATTGATCCAAAGAGTTCCAAAGCACTTCTAGAAGCAGCTGTGAGGTGATTTTTACTTTGTTTTGTGGGAAGGTAAAATTAGGGTGTTTTGTTTTTTTTTTCCTTTCTGTGCATAGACAATTTTCAAATTGTGAAATTCCCTGCAGAAGCAGAGCTGCTCTGGGATAGGAGAAGGATGCTCCTGGATGGCAGGAATGGGACTGATTAATCTCCTTTTTTCTCCTGTCTGCTCTCAACTCCCCAGCTCTGCTGAAAGCTCCACCCTTCACCTTTCCCTTTGGAAAAGGGACAAAGCCAAGCTTCAGGAGTTTCTGGAGTAGAAAGTTGGAAATTTTGTGGAATCCTGTAATGGTTTGGATTGGAGTGACCTAAAATCCCATTCCACCCCTGCCATGGCCCAAGGACAAGTCCCACTGTCCCAGGCTGCTCCCAGCCCCAATGTCCAGCCTGGCCTGGGACACTGCCAGGGATCCAGGGGCAGCCACAGCTGCTCTGTTCTGAGCCCATGACTGAGCTGGGCTTTGTTAAATCAGCCCAAAGCCAGCCCAGCACAGAGCATCCCTGCAGCAGCAGCTCTGGGGTTTGCTGGGAAAGGAAGTAGAGCTGGAATTGCTGCCCACTGAGAACGGCAGCCACGATCTCACTGATCAGCCCCATTCGTGGGACACTCCAAGATACTGACAAAACTGTTGATATTTTATTTTTAGTTCTCCTTTCACATGCTTGTTGAGAGTAATTCCAGAAAAGCAGGTGTGGAAAGGGAAGGTATTATGAGCCTGAGCGCCGTTTTTGCACTCAGGGTTGCTGAAAGTGCATGAAAGTTTCTACAAATGGAAAAGAAGCCCCATTTATTTTCCACACACAGAGCTGGCATGAGAAACCCGGCGGGAAGTGGCTCTCAAACACAAAGGAGTTGTTTCACCCCGCTCCTCAAAAAGGCACTTACAGCACGAGCTGGGGGGCTGAGGGTGCAGGTGAATTGAAACTCTGGAACATCTGAACAACCACGAGCTCTGCACCAGCTCAGGACACTGAATTGGGCTGGGCTGGGCTGGGAGGGACATAAATCCCATCCAGTGCCACCCCAGCCATGGCAGGGACACCTCCCCCTGTCCCAGGGACACCTCCCCCTGTCCCAGGGACACCTCCCCCTGTCCCAGCTGCTCCCAGCCCCAATGTCCAGCCTGGCCTTGGGCACTGCCAGGGATCCAGGGGCAGCCACAGCTGCTCTGGCAATTCCAGCCCAGCCCCTGCCCACCCTGCCAGGGAACAATTCCTGCCCAAGATCCCATCCAGCCCTGCCCTCTGGCACTGGGAAGCCATTCCCTCTGAGGAAGGAGAAGGGATCTGGACTTGCTGTGCCCCCAGCTTCCCTGGCAGTCCCAGCTGCTCTGCCAGCAGGAGCTTGCTCCCCTCCCCATTCCTGAGCTCCCAAAGCATGGAATGCTCTCCTCATTTTCTTTCGGCCTGGGCAGAGTTTGCAGTTTACAGTTTGTTTGTTCTAGAAACATGAATGTGAATAAAAGCACCAAAAATGTTTGAAATCCTTGATCAGTCTGCCAGTGCTGAGTGGTCACTATGAGGGACTGCCAGGCGGGCTGCAAAGGAATATTTTGATATTTACAGGGAAGAGGAGGAACCCTCCAAACTGGAACAGCCTCCCTTGTGGGAACAGCACCATGATCTTTTAGGAGAATTATCAGCCTGCAGATGCTGGTACCAGTAAGCCCACACAGCTCCTGGATCCAGGCTGAGAAGTGGCTGTGGAATGTGGAAGAGGGATCAGGACCACCAAAGATCCCTGAGGTTCTACAGCCCATTTCCAGAAAGGTCCAGAACACTAGGCATGGTAATTAATTTGCATAGAAAGTGAGGAACTTCTCTCCAGGAGAGGAAAGCTAACCTATAAAAGATCAGGGACAAACTGACACCAATTTCCACACTGAGTGTGTCACTTACCCACAAACCCCAGGAGCTTTTGCAGACCCTCCGACGTTTTTTGCTCCTTTTGACCACAACATCTCTGAATGTTCAGTGCTCCCTTCCCCTCAAGGGAAGATCTCATTTGCCATCAATATTCTTCTTCAAGCAGCACAAAGGAAGCCGCTGTTCCTACTTTGGAGCGCTTTGTTGGTGACTTAACACCTGAGGCTGACACAGAGCACAGGCGCCAGGAGATTGGGGCTGGGATGAAGCATTTAGGGGTGGAAAGCAGGATGTGTTTGCACAGGTGCAGCTGTTTCTCTGTGTTCGGTCCAAGTGTTTTGGGCTCCGGAAAGGCTCTTCCCTGGGACAGTTAACGAGACAGATTAATTCACGTGGCTCCTTGCAGCAGGGCTGAGCTGTCACTGGCAGGAGAGGGCTGTGATTGTGTTATTCCCTATTGTCAACACAGGCATTTTATAATAGATTTATGGCTAATAAAATCTTTTAGTAGTAGAGGGTCCTTGAGTTTCAATTCTGAACCTTTGGCCCTTGCTCAAATCACCAGCAGATGCAACATTAATAAAACCAACAGCATGTGGGTGCTAAAGAGGCATCTGGCTGGCTCCTGGCAGCGAAACACAGCACAGAGATCTTTACAGACTGCTTTGGCCTGATGGAATCGTTCTTTCCATGGTAAAATGACTCTTTCCAGACGTGACAGAGCATGCCTCACAGCCATGGAGCCGTTCCCACAAAATCCAGGAGTTTGGGGTTAATACTACTCAATACAGCATTTTTATCTGAAAACCTGGGGTGAATTCACAAGCAGGTTGTGATGAGGAGAGCCATGGCTAGGGAAGCAAACAGGTGCAAAACACAGAGGGGCAGAGCTTTGGGGAAAGCTGCCTTTATAAAGGATCTGTTTGCAGCCTGAACTGCAGGATGGGCTGCCAGGATCCACCCAGGATCTGTCAAACTCTCTCTTAGACTCGGCCCAGAACACATCAAACCAAAGACTCTGGGTACAATTTAATCTCATTTGGGTCTCTCAGCCAATCTGCCCTCACCTCCTGCGCTGTCACTGAGCTGAGGCAGCAGGAGAGCAGGGACAGAGCTCCTGCACAGAGTGAGCTGGAGCTGCAGCTCCTCTCCTGCATCCCGAGCACCCTGTGAGTGCAGGGGGGGATGGAAGGTCAGGCATGGAGAGCAGCAGGTCCACGCAGCAGGCACAGCCCTGACTCTGCACAGGAGCAGCGGAGCTGGGCAAGGAGCTGGAGCCCCAGGAGGGGCTGAGGGAGCTGGAAAGGGACTCAGCCTGGAGAAAAGGGGGATCAGGGGGGACCTTGTGGCTCTGCACAACTCCCTGACAGGAGGGGACAGCCGGGGGGGTCGGGCTGTGCTCCAGGGAACAGGGACAGGAGGAAAGGGAATGGCCTCAGGCTGGGCCAGGGGAGGCTCAGGCTGGATTTTGGGAAAATTTCCTCATGGGAAGGGCTGTCCACCCAGGGCAGTGGTGGAGTCCCCAGCCCTGGAGGGGCTTAACAGCCCTGTGGATGTGGCACTTGGGGACACTTGGCAATGCTGGGTTAAAGGTAAGACTCTGATCTCAGAGGGCTCTTCCAGCCTGACCAATCCCATGACCACATAAATCACAGGCTGCGTGAGCTCTGCTCTCGCCCTGGTCTGGGGCTCTCAGGAGTGATGCTGCCCCACAGCACTGACAGGACAGAGCTGTCCCAGCACAGTCAGGGCACCAAATCCTCCCCAAACCCAGCTCAGCTGTGGTGTCTGTCTGGGCAGGGATGGGAACAGGGCAGGGGCTGGGGAGTGGAGGGGGCATGTGAGGCAGTTTGAGATGAGAGACACCCATATGACCCCAGTGCTCTGCAAGTGAATTCTGCTGTTAATTAAATCCCTTCTCCTGATTATTTATAGCCCTCTATTTACTGGCTCATTGGTTTTAAGAGGCCATGTTAGTTTTCCTTTTCACACGTCTGTGTGAGCGGGCAGATTATCACTCATTACACAGAGAACAAGTGAGTTGGTGTCAGGAGGATCTGTCACAGAGGAACTGCCAGCCAAAGGCCCCTGTCCCTGCCTCTGGCACCTGGAGAGACAGGGAAGGATGCTGAGCTCAGCTCACTTGGTGCAGAGGACGTGTCACCCCTGCCAGTGGCCTTTTTGGGGGGCTCAGGGTTGGAGCTGTGCATCTTCTTCTGCTGGGGGATTGGAGAGGAGACAACTGAGGAGCTGCACCCACAGGTGGCTGAGAAAACAGCAGAGCCAGGGGTGGAGAGGAAAAAAGGGTGTTTGCTGCCCATGATAAAAGAACTGTGGGATGTTAATTGCAATTAGCAGCCTTGCAAGGCAGCTCTTCACAGGTGCAGCAGGGACAGGAGCTCACAGGAGGTGCTGGAAGGGCTGGAGGTTTGTGTGGTTTCAGAGCACACAGCCCAGAGGAGATCTGAGCATGAAATCTCTCTGGGTTAGGGCACCTGCTGGGTCCCTGTGGGGTGTTCAGGGAATCAGGAGGAGCTGCTTGGATCCTCCTACTGCTCCTGACAGCTGCAGTCGGGCACTGTCAGGCAGAGAAGAGCCAGGGGAGCTGCTCCAAGCTGCCCTCCACTCAGTGGCAGCTGAAAATCAAAGCTGGGGCTGGCAGCAGAGTTAACCCAGCCCTGAGGCAGCTCCTGCAGCAGCACTGCCCCTGCTGAGGCTGCTGCTCACCACGAGAGTGACCACAAACCCCGAGCACCACCCAAACCCCTCAAGGGAGTGCACAGCCTGCAAACATATCAGCTTCCCGCTGAGACACAGGGTTGGCTTTGTGCCTCCCCAGAGCATGGGTTTGAAGGATTCAGATCCATTTTCCAGGGTGAACGACCCTTCCATGGTGTATTTATGGGCCCCTTCAGCATTAGTAACTCAACATCAACATCTCCAGCTGTGACTCAGAGCTGGGTCTGTGTCAGGCTGTGCCTAGGGCTGCTGGAGGGTCCCTGAGGAGCCAACAGGAGCCTGGCAGTCATGGGAGGCTGAGGCTTAGAGACCAAATCCATCATTCCAGCACTAAGGCAGAAACACCAGGAGAATCAGGCAGGAGCAGCTCCAGGCTGAGCCAGCACATGGATAATTGGAGGGGTATCTGCTGCCACCCTGAAGGCAGATACCAGCGATGTGGTGGGAATTGCTCTGTGAAATCAGAAGGGGTGGTGGGAAGATCACAGAACCATTAAGATTGGAAAAGAGTCCTAAGGTCACCAAGTCCCACCATGGAGTGCCACATGAGCTTGGCTTTGGGCACGTCCAGGGGTGGGGACTCCCCCTGCCAGTCTGTGCCAGGGCTTAACCACTCTCCCAGCCAAGGAATCTTTCCTGATATCCAGCCTGAGCTGCCCTGGCTGATGCTGAATTGCAGCTCAAGCTGCACCCCTGGCCAGGTTTGAGACCACCCCAGTGTCTGTCTCCAAGTTTTTGGTCAAACTTGGTGCTCCTGCTGGGAAGTGGCACCAGGACTCTGGCTGTACCTGCTGGGGGCACCTGAGGGTACCAAAGCTGCCAAACCGAATCTGCCCAGACCCTCTAAAGTCAGATACAGATAAAAACCCTGTGGTCCTGTGTGGCTGCAAATTTCTATTGCTATTCCAGAAAATTCTCCCCAGTGTTGATTCACCCACTGCTACGCCAGTTTGCACCTGACCTTTGAACTGAGTGTATTTGCTAGAAAAGAAAACAGGTTTGCTCCCTCTCTCCCACAGTTGTTTTGTGCTTAAAGGAAATAGACTTTTGTTTCAATAATCATAAATGCAGAAGGTTCCCCAGAGGGCTGTTTGAGACTCTGAGCTAGTTAAAAAGAACATTTGCATGAATTAAAGAGCAACAACAAGTCACCACTGATCTAAGCTGCTTTCTGGTGCTTCGCTTGTGTCTGGAGGTGGAGAGAAGTGAAACAGGCCTGGAGGAGGTGGGAGAGATGAGAACTGGGCTGTTTGTTCTGTCCTCAGAGTGTTTCCCCAGCGGCAGCCGGGGACAATCCCTGTCCCTCACAGCCTCGGGGTCACCCTGTGCTGTGCCAAGGACAGCAAGGCCCCTGCAGGGCTCACACCCTTGTCTGTCACGGACAGCAGTAGAGGTCAGCAGGGAATGAGGGACTTTACTGGGACCTACTGCAGCACCTGGAGGTGGAAGAGTCGGGTTGGAGCTGCAGGAGCCAGACTGGGCCAGCTTTTCCAGGGGGTTTTCCTTGGTCCTCCCACTGCAGACCCTGCATGAACCCTGCATGAAACCCTCAGACTGCTGAGGTGTGGCTGAAGTGCATGGCAGGAATAAAGCCCCAAAGAGTGCAAATTCACAGCCCTGAAACAGACAGATCCCTGGCAGGGCACACAAAACACACTCTGCTCCTGCCTGGATCTTACTGGGTGTTCTTTTGTTCAAAGAAGTTATAGATGTTATTGTTTGTGAATTTATAATGTCTGGAGCCGGGCCAGGCCAGACTCAGGCTGGAGAGCAGGGAAAGGTTCTTCCCCCAGAGGGTGCTGGCACTGCCCAGGCTCCCCAGGGAATGGGCACGGCCCCAAGGCTGCCAGAGCTCCAGGAGCCTTTGGACAGCGCTGCAGGGATGCCAGGGTCAGGGTTGTTGGGGGATCTGGGCAAGGACAGGGTTGGATCCATGACCCCTGTGGGAAGATGAGGATAAACCCCTCCAGGGACTGACTGAAGCCCTCAGTGCTCTGTTTATAAAGCTGACACACAAAACGGGTGAAACCACATCCTCTGAAGCTCCTGCTTGGACTTCACCTCCTGGTGTTTCACTGCAGCTCCAGACCCAGGTCACTGTTAAAATCCTTGTGTTTGGGGAAGTCAACATCCTCTGAAACAGCCCAAAGAGCCCCTGGAACAGGGACTCAAATGTAAACCCTTTTTTTATATGAGCAAAACTCTTGCTGAATGCAGCCCTAGCACTGCGAGACACAAATGTAACAGGGAGATTTGACAGGGATGATACAGAATTTAGGAGCTCCAGAAGATCAGATCCCAAATACTGCGGAGCTGCGTGGCTCTGGTGTGCCTTGTTGGATTGAAATTTGGCTAAAAGTTGTGTTTGAGCCTGTGGAGTCAGGCTGGGTTTGATCAATTATTCAAAGCCCAAAGTCTGTTAATCTGCACAAAGTTAGGTGAAGGGCAGGGCCGGGGTGAAATAAACAGGCAAGGACATCAGCTCCTTTTAATGCCTTTATTAAGAAATATCAGCTCTCAGTTGGGGGCCTGGAGGGTTGTGAACACCGCTGCTGCTCTCGATTACATGGTCCAGGGGAGGAGGATTTTCAGCTTTGCTGGGCAGCAAAACTGCTTCCCTTTTCCTCTCAGAAATTCCTGCACAGACAGCTGTTGGACTTGTTTTTTGTTCAGGTCTTGTCTCATCTAGTCCTTTAAGTCAAGGCGACCCAGTTTTTAAAGCTTTATTGAACAGCTTTGCTTTTTCCTGGATAGGGCGCATCGGTAATTTCTTTAGACATCATGTAGGTTTTATGTTTTTCGGGGTGTTCCCCCATAGACGTCACCCAGTGTTCTTTGCAGTTTTTGTTTGCATGGCCGCACTCAGTGGATGATTTTGCTATTGCTCTTGTGTAGGGGTTGTTGTACATTTTGCAATACTTCTGGTCTCTGCCGCGCTGCCCTCGCTCCTGCCCACGCCGCCCGGTCCAGCCCCGGCCCAGCGTGCTTTTGGCCGCTAGCCTCAGTGCCACCACTGCAGTCAGCTTCTCGCTGTAGCTGTCTCCTGCTGCGCCGGGTGGCTCGGCTCACCCCACTGCCGTCGCCTGGTCCGGCCCGGCTCGCCACGCGGCCGCACACCACGCGCCATGCGGCCGCTCCCCCACTGCCACTCCGCTGCCCACTCCGGCTGTGGTACCCCCACCGGCCACGGCCCGGCTGCCGCTGCTGGCGTGCCTGCTGGACCCCAAGCTCTGTTGGCTCTGCGGTCGCTGGCCCGACCTTGCTCAGCCCACTGCTCCATGCAGCCTGGCCCTGTGGCTTTTCACCACTCGTGGCCCGGTTGCTCCGGCCGCTGCCGCAGCACGAGGGACCTGGCCCCGTGCGCCCCGGCCCCGCCCGGCTCTGCCGTCTTGGCTCGACTCAGCNTTTTTGTTTGCATGGCCGCACTCAGTGGATGATTTTGCTATTGCTCTTGTGTAGGGGTTGTTGTACATTTTGCAATACTTCTGGTCTCTGCCGCGCTGCCCTCGCTCCTGCCCACGCCGCCCGGTCCAGCCCCGGCCCAGCGCGCTTTCGGCCGCTAGCCTCAGTGCCACCACCGCAGTCAGCTTCTCACTGTAGCTGTCTCCCGCTGTACCGGGCGGCTCGGCTCACCCCACTGCCGTCGCCTGGTCCGGCCCGGCTCGCCACGCGGCCCGAGC
>VXBU01000252.1:541200-588210 GCA_013400315.1 Bombycilla garrulus
TTTGTTTTAGTTTATTTTGTTTATACATATTAAAGAACTGTTATTCCTATCCTCATATTTTTTGCATGAGAGCCCCTTTGAATAATTTGGAGGGAGGGGGTTTACATTTTCTATTCCAAGAGAAGCTCCTGCCTTCCTTGGCAGGCACCTGTCTTTCAAAACCACGACAGATGCTCTGTCCCACTTCCCCTGCAGGGCTGTTTCTCTGCTAGGCACACGCAGCCGGGGCTGGGCAGCAAAGGGAAGGCAGAGGGTGCCCAGGCAGGGAGGATCCAGCGCTGCAGTTCCCATTCCGAGCCTGGAGCTTGAACGGATCCTGGGTTTGCGTATGGAAAAGAGCCCTGCCCAAGGGTGTAGGTGCAGTGCCTGAACTGTGTGAGGCTGCTGGCTCCCAGGGGACAAGGGACACTGGTGTGGGGGGTATGGAGGTAACATCACAGAGCCGTGGAATGGCTGGCTTGGAAGGGGCCTCAAAGCTCATCCAGTTCCTGAAAAGGTGATTCATAGAGGTTGGAAAAGAGCTCCCAGACCATTGGGTCCAAATTGTGCCTGATGCCCACCTTGTCCCCAGCCCAGAGCACTGAGTGTCACATCCAGGCCTTCCTTGAACACTTCCAGGATGGGGACTCCAAACTTCCCTGGGCAGTCCTAAGGCCTGACCACCCTTTCCAGGAAGAAATTCTTCCTGAGAATTAGAACAGAATTCCTTCTTTTAGTGCAGTCTCAGATCCCACCAAGTTCTGGTGCAGGTGCGACCCAGGGTGTGGGGACAGCCAGGACAGGGGCTGAGGTCCAGTCACGGCTAAAATGTGGGCTCTGAGCAGCAGCATCCACACCTGGGTCCTGGGCTGGAGCCTTTAGCAGACGAGCAGCAGGTTGCGATGGGGAGGCACGAGAGCCACATGTGGGAAGGGGTCGTGGTAGCACAAAGGAAGGGTTTCTCTTTGAGGGAAACATGGAAATACCTGGGATTACAAACTCCCTACCTGGAAAAACATAACAATGCTGAGAGTCCTTCTATTCCCAAACTCTCGTTTGATCCTGGACAAGACACTCTGATCGATATACCCAAAGCCCGCTCTCACTTTGATCTTACACCGGGCCTGGGCTGGGTTTTGAAGTGTAAATCGGGCTTTGGAACACTTAATCTTCCCCTAAAGCCTGAGAGGAGAGACTCAGCCCTTGAAAGACTGGAGGGCAATTGAGCTGATCCCAGAGCTGATGGCAGCCAGGTCTGCACCAGGATTTAGCTTTCCCCTTCTCCCATCGCCCGGCCAGGCGGGCACACCTTCCACCAGCCCAACCTTGCAGTGAGGAAATCTTCCCTAAACCTCCCCTGGCACAACTTGAGGCTGTTTCCTCTCATCTTCTCGTTTGTTACTTGAGAGAAAAACCCAACCCCACTGGCTGCACCCTAGTGTCAGGGCACTGTGGAGATACCAGCATTTCCTCCAGCACTGACAAGGAGAACTCATTAGGAAATGGGAGGCATTTCTGCAAGAAGAGGCTACACTAAATGAGCCTCTCTAATGAGACAGGCAAATTCTAATCAGCATTTTTTCTCTGGGGTTTGCTGGTGCACATTGACAACAGTGGCCCTGGGACTGCAGCTGGGGGATTCCCTGACACGGATTTCTCCAGCAATTGGCATAAAGACCTTCCCAATCACCAGTCCCCAGGCAGCGGTTAACAGTGAGACAAACACACAGCAAAGCTCTTGGGGATTTCTGAGATCCAAGGAGGGACCTGCTCAACCCCAGAACTGCAGGGATGCATGGCATGGATCAGCAGCATTGAGTAAAGACAGTTTTTGAGGCAGAAGCCAGATGTTTGCAGGTCTGTGTCCTGCTCTGAGCATGTTGGTGTCCTCTTGGTGACCCCTCGTTGGCAAGACAGGCTCTGAAGAGCTCCCAGGGGACAGAAGTGGCAGAAAATCTTCCTAAACTTGGGGCAAGGGGTGTTCTTGAGCTGGGACTGAAGGATCCTGCAGCTGGGGCTGGGACAGGGCTGGGATTGAGGGATCCTGAGCTGGAATTGAGGGATCCTGCAGCAGGCCTGGGACAAGGATCAGGACCAGGGAGGCTCCTGTGGGAGAAATCCCAAACTCTCACCTACTCCTGGCAGCAAAAGACAGAAGGAATGCTAAAAGGCAGGGAAAACACTCTCCAAAGATTGTAGCACAAATGTCTCCAAAGATTGTAACAGTTTCTGGTGACATTTGAAGCTGCTGTTCCTGTTGCACCCACAGGCTCTCTGCCCTTTGATGAGCATCCAGCTGTTGGGACTCGATTCTCCAAACTGGGAGGGTTGGTTTGTTTTCCCTGCTGGAAACTGAAGCTGTGTTAGGTCTTGGTGGAATCCCCCCTCTTCACCTGAGGCACCAGAGCCCTTTCTCCAGTGTGACTGTGGGGCAAGGCCAGCCTGCCCTGCCTCTGCTTTCAGAGCTCTCCCACAACATCAGAATTCCAGGTCATCCTTGTTCATCCTGGCAGAGAGGGAGGCTCAGACAGCTATCTCTGTATCAGCCCATCTTCCAGACAAATAAAGCAGTCCTGTTAATCATCCTCATCACTGTCATGTCACCATCACCATCATCACCATCACCATCATCATCACCATCATCACCATCGTCACCATCACCATCATCATCACCATCATCACCATCATCACCATCATCACCATCACCACCATCATCACCATCATCACCATCATCACCATCATCACCATCATCACCATCACCACCATCATCACCATCACCATCATCATCACCATCATCACCATCATCACCATCACCATCATCACCATCATCACCATCACCATCACCATCATCACCATCATCATCACCATCATCACCATCATCATCACCATCATCACCATCACCATCACCACCATCATCCAGCTCTTACCTGGTATGATCTTGGCCAGAGTGACTCTCCCCAGCCTGTCCTGGCTGGCCTGGGGAACAGGAAGGCAGAAGGCAATGAAAACTCTATGGGTGAGAGGCTTGGGCCATCCCTGGGGACAGCTGATAGCAGCACCCAGTGCAGGGGAATTGCTCAGGGAGGGGCAATAAAGTCTCCTCCATTTGATCCCATCGAGGTTTTGGGAATAAAATCCCCATCACAGCTCAGTGCAGAGCCTTGGGTTTGTATCCTTGGGGCAGAATCCACCTCTTAGTAATGAGGTGGGCACTGAACATCCACTAAACCACCAGGGAGCCTCCTCTGGTACCTCTACTGGTTCCAGCAGGGAGAGAGGTGTCCCAGCAGCCTGGGAGCTGGGACAGCACAGCTGGAAACACAGCTAAGGAGCAGAAGGTCAGAGGGACACAAAGAGATGGGTGTGGGGGTACCAGAAGCTCAGAGGGACACAAAGGGGCAGCTTTGGAGGCACCAGAAGGTCAGTGGCTCCAAGCTGAGCTGAAGGTCACCCCTGAACACTGTGAAGGGCTGGGCTGAGCTTCACCTGAGCACAGGTGTCCCCTCTGAGCTGGCAGTGAGTGACATACAGGGCTGGTGTGTCTCTTTAATGAGCCCACAGCCAACATTGCAGGAGATGCTACAGCTCATTTCTGCTCAGGCACTTTATGTGGTTGATGAATCTGCTTTAACAGCTGCAATATTTAGTGTTTAATGTAAAACCACTCGCTCCAAACGCTTTGTACTTGCAAGGTTATGGAGCTCATTTGACGCCCAGCTGCGGAACTGACAGATCCACCCTGATCCCTGGGAAAACGGGAGTGGGGGGAGGCTCTGCCACCATTCCCCAAGCCCTGTTCTCTAAAAGGCCCCCACACAGCTGGGCTTCTATGAGTGACAAACTCCCGACACCTCCCCAGAAATGCTTTTTCAGCAGCAGCCAAAACCAAAAATCCTGCAGCAAAACCCTCCCTGCTCCAAATTCTCACCCTCACCAGAGCTATGGCTGGGGCTTCTCCCATCCACACCTTCGAGGAACCCACAGAGGGGAAGAACCACCAAGGGAGGGAGGAGAAACCACAGTCAGCCTGGATTTGGGGAGTGCAAATAGGACAGGGCCCAGCTGCCCCTGTGCTGTCCAGGAGCTCTGTCAGGGCACAGGGGTGCAGCTCTGCTCCTGGCACAGCGACAGACGGAGTTTCTTGGAGCAGTGCTTGGTGAAAATCCAGGGACTGGAATCGAGAACACAGCGATCCCCTCGTGGGGTTTGTTTTGTGCTGCTGCTGGTTGCCTAGGGGAAGTGTGAAAGACAGTGCTAATTTAATTTGCCAGAATGAATAAAGATAAGGCTGCAAAGCTTGTTAGTGGAGTTCCAGTGTCACATCATCCATGGGCACAGGGACACTGCCAGGCTCAGACCCCACTGTCTTCTCTGTGTTGTGATGAAAGCAGGATGAGGCTCTTTCATTGCACGGCCTCCAGGAATTCAGAGCTCTGCCAGGAGCTGTGGGCACAGCTGGAAGCAGCTGTGGGAACACAGAGATGCCAACCATCACCATCAGGGGAATGCACAGCTCCAGGTGCACCCACCACACCTCACCTGCTCACACCTGTTTATCTCGGCTCTACGCCCCTGTGGAATTCTGTTTCTCTCCCTGTCCCTTTCATTTGCCAACTTATGAAAGAAAATGGCCCGAATGATGTTTCAAAAAAAGCATCACAAACCCCAGGGAGCAAATTATGCCCCTAGAAGAAGGTGAAAGATTTTCTTCTCAGTTAAGCAAATTAGAATTTAGAAAAATCCAAATTCTCAGCTGCAGATGAAAGCCCTGGTGGGGTCCCCGGAGCACTTGTGAGAGCTCCCAGGCAGGAGTTTTCATCAGGGCCTGCCTTCAGAAAGCAGGAGAGGTTCACTCTGTGTCTCTGAAGAGAAGAGGAACCTGCTCCTTACAGATAGGAATGTTTGTGCTGCTCAGTGAGATCAGTGGGAAATTGGCTCCCAGCTCCAGAAGGGAACAGCCAGGCAATAGCTGCAACTCCGAGAGAAGAAAAGCATTATTATTAAAATTAATTACCTCTCAAGCCCCCTTCATCTTGATCTAAGTGCATGAGAAGATGGATTTGCTGCTCTAAGCAAGGGGGTGGAGGAGAATTTGAGCAGATTTTGAAGCTGCAGTAAAAGCCTGAGGTTGTTGTGTGGGGGAGGCTCCCCAGGGCACTTTGGGAGCCTTGTCTGTGAAATCCTGGCCTGGGAGCCTGGAGCTGGGGCTTGTGCTCAGTTTTTGGGACACTTTGCTGCAGTTGAGCACCAAGTGTCAGCCTCAGAGGGCTGGTCCAGTGTGGGTCACGCCCTCTGCTCTCTCGGGTGCCCGAGGCCTCTCTGAGGCTTCCCTCAATGGCCAAAATTGCCCAGGTTGAAAGTGCTCCTTGGGGTAGGAAATTAAGCACAAACACCACACAGTTCTTTTCTTTTACAATAAAAAAGCAAAAATCATAGAATTGCAGAATCACCGAGGTGGGAAAAGCCCTCTGGGATCAGAGTCCAACCATCCCCAGCATGGCCAAGGCCACCACTGGCTGTGTCCCCAGTGCCACATCCACAGGGCTTTAAATCCCTCCAGGGATGGGGTCTCCCCCTGTGCCAGGCTGAACAGGTGGACATGGAGAAATTTCCCCTAATATTGAACCTAAACATCCCCTGACACAACTTGGGGTCATTTTCTCCTCAGTCCTTTTTCCCTGGCACTGCCCAAGCGCGTCTCACGCCCTGGCCAAGGACTCCAGCCCTGGTGCAGGGCAGGATTAGGGATCCTGGCCATTAAAGGCCTCCAATTTCAGATCAGGCTCCCAAAATCCCTGGCCAAGGCTGGGAAACAGAAGAGGTGATAAAGCAAAGTGATATTTATTGAGTGTGTCATGCACTTATCCCAGCTTTTATTTCCAAGCAGCTTTTGGAAATCTCATCTCTAAGGATTTATTTTTCCCTCTGCCTCAGCTGCCTGTGCCACTCTTCCTCCTTTCTCTGTGCACAGCAGCATCTCTTGCACCTTCCTCCATCCAGCGAAGGGCCGTGAATCCAGGAAATTCATGAACTCCCAGAAAGTTATAACTCTAAAAAAAGTGCTCATTTGCAAAGTGAGAAATGGTTTGATGTATATCCAGAGCCAGGTGACTTTATGGGGCCATTTCAGAGCAGGCTGGAGCTGTAACCACATAGATCTGCCTGTAATTACTGCTCTGAGCTGGTGCTCAGGGCTCTGTGTCACACAGGAAGGTGCAGCCCCACTCCTGCCTGCCCCGGGAGAGACTCTGGGGTTACCCAGCTGAAATCAGTGAAGTGGGGCCAACTCTGCAGCACGGAGAACGGCACCAAGGGAAGAACAACTGGGCTTCATAAAACCATAAATTATTTGAAACAATAAATATTGTACACGCTCTGCATTTCTTTTGGTTTCTAAGCCCTTATCAGGCTGAGTGAAGCATCCAGGCTCCTTCCCTGCATCCCTACAAGAAAGCTTTGTGTTTTCTGTTTGTTTGGGGGGTTTTTCTCTTTTAATGAGAGAAGAAATTCTCCTGTAATCCCATTCCTTCAGGAGCAAGGGCTTTGTGAGATGAGACATAAAAACACTTCAGCAGATATTCAGCAGAAGGATCCAGCCAGCAGCTGCTTCCTCCAAGCCTGAGTTTCATCTCCTCCAAGGAGGTGCAGGTCTGGCACAGACCAGAACCAGAACCAGGCACTGCTTGAATTTCCTCCAGGATAAAATACCAGTTCCAGGACACAGAGGACCATCAGTCCCTCCTGGATTTGGCTGAACCATTGTTTGCTTTTTTTACCTCCTTTGTGCCCTCCCAAAACTTGTTTTTCTTCTAAGTGACAGCACGTAATACAAGGTTTTGATGCATTGCTGGGAGAAACTGAGGGAACTGGGACCATCCCAGTAATTCAGAATATTCTATTTCCATGGGTGCTTATGCCAAGGAGTTGTGAGGAGCATTTCACCTCACCCAGCCTCCTCCAAATGTGGAGGTAATTACAGATCCTCAGCACATCTGATTCCAGGCCAAATATTTGATAAAGTAAAAAATACATCTGTCACTGCTTTGGCAGAATTCTTTCCTGGCAGGAAATTTGTCTTCAACTTTGTCTAATTTTTTTTTCTTTTCTATTTTTATAGAAAAAAAAATGGGCTTTTTCTCCAATGATCTTTACACCCTCAGGACTCAGAAAATTTGTTTTGGCAGGAGTTTTTCCAGGGTCCCTCTCTCTATCTGATGTCAGGGGAGTAAGAGACGAGGCTGAGCATGTGAGCACCATCCTGCTAAATCCCCCCATCCCATGAGCTCCCTGAATTTCATCCTTCCCTGCATTCCCTCCTTCCTTGCATTCTCTGCCTGCCATCTCCTCTTCCCTCAAGTCAGCACACGCCAGCAGGGAGCTGGGAAAAAAGGGAAGCTCTCAAAGAAGGAGATATTTAGTGGAGCAGCCACCCCCTATCATGGTTTTGTGAGTATTTGCTCTCTGTTTGCTCTTGAAGGATCTTCTGGAGGTTCAGGTGCTCTGATCTCTTCCTCTTCAGCCTGTTCAGCACCATCCTTGGCAAGCCTTTCCCGCAGGTTTGTCTGGATAAATCCTGCCTGTGAAAAGGGATTAGCTGCCAGTGGTGCTGCCATTGCCAAGGGATGGTTTTAACAGGGTCTATTTGGGTAGAAAGGAGAAGTTTTTTTCCAGTGAGGGTGGGCAGGCCCTGGCACAGGGTGCCCAGAGAAGCTGTGGCTGCCCCTGGATCCCTGGCAGTGCCCAAGGCCAGGCTGGATGGAGTCTGGAGCAGCCTGGGACAGCGGAAGGTGTTCCTGCCAGGGCAGCGGTGGCACTGCATGATGTCTAAAGTTTCCTTCCAACCCAAACCATTCCGGGATTCCTGGTGGTCCCTGCAGAGCTGGGATTCCAGCCAGCCCTGCTGTTTCTGCTGCTGGAGGAGCTCTTTGGCCCCTGATCTGTTGCTCCAAACATTTTCCCTGATTTCTCTCCAGTGTAAAGAGCAGCTCCAGGCTCAGGGAAACAGCCCCTAGCAGCGCTGACTTCCAAAGGCTGAGTTTTCCTTCCCCTTCCCTTCCATTCTGAGCATTTCAGTCCTGGCTGTCCAAGCCAAACCCCCTTTCAGTGCTGGCCACAAAAACCAGCCCAGGATAGAATGAGAGGCGCCCTCACGGGCTGGGGAGTGATACTCTCCCACAGAAATGAAGGGAATCTTAAAAACCATCTCTGGCTGAGATTTGTGATGCAGTTCCACAAGGCAATAACTGCAGCTGAGCAGGAAAGCTCCGGCATAAGTGACTCCATCCAGGCCCTGGTGCAGAGTCTGGAGCTCATGTTTATAACTCACAGTGTGCGAAAGGGGACAATATATTTATGGCTCAAAAAGATATTTATGACTGTTTTTCCAGCTGCTGTCTCAGACTGATGCTGGGGCACATCCAAGGAATCGCTCTCATCCTTAGCCTTCATCACCAGCCCAATCCCAACCTGTCAGGCCCTGTTATTTGGGTTCATTTGCAGAACGGTTCCACAGGGTGATGAAGAGGGAGCCCCGGTCGTTAATGTTTTTGTGCTTGGAGGCACTGGGAAGAACAACAGACAAAGCATGAACACAAATAAGAGCTGCAGAGGAGCCAATACCAATCCTTCAGCTCCTCCTTTTTGTTTTAAATGGTACCAATTCTGGTTCTCCAGGAAATAATTTATTCAGCAAGAAGGTTTTGCAAAACACCATCCAGCATTCATCTGTCTATTGAGAAACCAAACCATTTTACAGCTGTAAAATTAAATTTAGAATAAACAAACTGAAGTTAATTTTTGAGGGAATGAGAAATACTAGAATGCCAAAAACTTCCCACTCTGTCAGTGAGGTTTTAGTGCATTTTAGAGACACGGCTGAGTTTTGCAGAGGAGCTTGGGGCGGAGCTGTGCTAAGCAAATTGGGGTTCCTAGAGATTCTTGTTACCCTGAACAGACTCCAGGAGCTCTGATGTTCCTTCCCTCCTCAGCTTTGGATGTCTCACTGCAACAGAACAAGGGCCAAGGGGATGGCACTGAAATTTCCAGATGTCATTAAATTAAACACTCAGCTTTAATCAACAAAACATAGTGGCCAGGTCTGTGCTGGCACCTCTGAAACCCCATCCAAGCTGCACTGAAAAGCCTTTCAGGGCATCCCACAAGGGGCTCCAAGACCCTGCAGCACTTGCACTCCCCCCAGTTTTGGTGGCAGCCTCACACTGGCTGCAGATGTTGAATTTCCGTGCAGAGATGCCTGCATCCATCTCAGGATAAGCACCCACTTAGGAGACGTGGATGGCAAAGCTGTCCCCATATCTCTGCCTTTCACAGCTAAAAAGGCCTCTCATTTTTTGTGTTCAGCTCCAAGAACAGAAGTTCTGAGTCCTTTGATTCTGGTAAACACCATTTATTAGACACATGAAACGAGGGTCAGTCAAAAGGAGATGCAGCAGAAACCCCTGGCCTGGGAAGGCGCTCTTGCCTTGCTTTGTGCTCTGTGGCACCGACAGCCTTTGAGGGGATCAGAGGGAAGAGCTGCTCTGGGCCAGGGCTGTGGTGGTTCCAGGGACAGGGAGATGAAAATAGGGAGTGTTTGGAGATGAGTTATGCCAGGAAAATGAATCCACAAACACCAGAGGCTGGAGCTGTCATGGATTAACACCTTCAGAACCAGGAGGGCAGAACACCCAAACAATCCCTTCTCTCCCAGGAAAGGTTCCTGACCTGGAGAGTTCTCCTGTAAGAAGGGAAGAGCAAGAGCTTCCTGAGCAATCCAGGATTTGAACCCATCTCCTAAATCCTTGTGGCTGCTCTGTGCTGGGAGCAGGGGAGGCTGTCAGGGCTCAGAGGCAAAATTCTCTGTGTGTCCCCTCAGAAGTGATCCTGAGTGGGGAACGCGTGGCCATGGAGGTACCTTTGAAGGAGGAACCTCCTCTGGAGGAGCAGCAGTCCCAAGCAGCAGTGGTTCCTTGGAGGTTGCTTGGGTTCCTTGCGGGGAGCAGGGAAGGAAAGGCAGCTGGGGCACGCTGACATCTTCCTGTTTTCCTCATGTGAGCAAGAACATTCAGAGAGGCCAAGGCCAAGAAGGCAACAACAACCATGGATAAAAATGGATCAGCACAGGACTCCTGTGTCAGAAACCACCCATCCATCTGCTCCAGAGGCACCAGGTTTTCTTGGAAATCACAGGAATGCCAACAGGCACCGGGCTGAGGGATGAGGGATGGGGCTGAGGGGTCAGGGATGGGGCTGGAGGATCAGGAACAGGGCTGGTGGATCCAGAGCTTTTGGTGGCCACATGTGCTGGGCCACAGCGCAGCCTTGAGGGTCTTTTGGCCTGCTGCTGGAATTCCCTCAGTAAACAGTGAATTTCTGATGGATTGCCAAGGAAAAATGGCACAATTTCCCCTCCATTATGAAGATTTGTGTTATTGTCTTCCCCATATCTGAGCAGCTCTTTAAGGGCCTGGCAATCCAAACCAGAATGAGAGGTCCGAGCCCTGTTTAGCCTCAGGTTCCATCCATGGACAGAAGAAAAGCCAAATGCTGATTGCCTGGTGCAGAAAAGACAAACCATCCAGGCTCTGATTTCCCAACAACCCTTCCTTTCTCCCTCTGAAAAAGATGGGAAGAAAAGCTTCCCTTTTATTAAGATGCCATTTGCTGTAGAGAAAAGATATTAGGGAGGAAAAAAAGAAGGGAGCAGTGCCCACTTGATGACCTTGTCCACACAAAGATGAATGACCCAGAACTGCTCAGACTCTGATTATGCAGCAGCCTCCCCTGGAGAAATGCGTTTGTCTGGGTGGACATGGCAAAGGAGCTCATCAGCCAGAGCAGCAGAGAGGGAGAGATGAAACAGCGAGCAGCTGCCTTCCCATAAATGCTCTCAGACTCACATTTTCATTAGTCCTAAATTCAATCACCGTTTAAAGGAAGCAAAAGATAAAGAGTTAGGGAACGTTTAAAGGATTCTTCAGAGAGTGAGGCAGTCTCGGGTCCCCATTAAAGCCCGACTAGAAGTTATTGTTATTCCTCCCATCCCTGCTGTGCCAGGGCCCCAGGCAGGGTGAGATTCCCGGTGTGGCACCAGCTGGGCTGAGCCAGAGGCGGGCACAGGGCAGGGCTGGGATGGGGATGCAGCTGTGCTGCTGGAAATGATGAACTGGGGGAGCAGCTGAACCACCCTGGAGCTGGGCATGGACTCTGCTCCCTGATCTAGGCAGCTTAAACACAAACCAGGGCCAGGGGCTGGGTCAGCTCAGGGGCAGTGACAGCAATGACAGAAGAATTGTCGATGTAATCACTGCCTTTGCCAGAGAAAAGTCCTGAGCAGCTTTCCAGAGCATGTAGGAGCTCCAGGAGAGCTGGAGAGGGACTGGGGACAAGGCCTGCAGGGCCAGGAGCCAGGGAATGGCTTCCCAGTGCCAGAGGGCAGGGCTGGATGGGATCTTGGGCAGGAATTGTTCCCTGGCAGGGTGGGCAGGGGCTGGGCTGGAATTGCCAGAGCAGCTGTGGCTGCCCCTGGATCCCTGGCAGTGCCCAAGGCCAGGCTGGACATTGGGGCTGGGAGCAGCTGGGACAGGGGGAGGTGTCCCTGGGATGGGGGGAGGGGTCCCTGCCGTCGCAGGGCTGACACTGGATGGGATTTATGTCCATTCAAACCCAAAGCGTTCCATGGCTCTGTGATTCTATGGAATACAGAACAGCTGGAGAGAAGAAGGAATTGAGGGAATGGCCACATCAAGGCTTTGCTGCAGGTGCTGGAAGGGACAGGAGTTGCAGGAGAGCAGCACCATCCCTTTGGCACAGCGCAAGAATCACCACTGACAGAGCAGAGAGTGCTTTGGGAAGAGAATGAACTGCTTAGCAATGTATTTTCCTGGGCAAAATTCATGATTTATGTCCCTGCCCCTTCACCTTTTTCTATTCTGTTTCATTTTGGAAGCAGCAGGTACATGGGAGGGAGGGTGAAATGACTGGAGTTAGAGTAATGCTGGAATAGAGTAAACCCAACCACAAAACTGAGACACAGGTTCTGGAGAAGGGGAGGCCCTTTCTAATAATATGAAAAAGAGCTACATTGTGAATCTACTTTAAAAAGAGCCAGAGCAATTAGAATTCCAGGCTGCCACACAACAGGCTATAGTGAAACAGGAATGTGAAATGCTGGGTCTTTATTTCAGACAGATTGTCAGAGCTCGTGGTGGAAAGCTGCCGTGAGAGTGATCAAAGAGGAGCTGGGCAGCACCTGCTGCTCCACTGCCAGGCACTGACATTAAAGCAGGTGGCAACAGGAGGAGTTTGTGTCTCTATCTGCACAGAGCTCTGAAGGTGTGAATTCTCCTCCCTGCTGTGTGCTCAGTAAATGATGAACTCATTTGAGGCAGATGTGGAGGCTGCAGTCCCAGCTGACCTCTCCTGGCGTGGCTGAGGCTCCCTTTCCCTCTGCTTGCAAGTGCCACAGAGTTCCAGAGGAGTTGGATCTTTCCCAGATCCACCAGCTCAGCCTCAGTCACGGGCTCTGATCAGTTGGGTCAGACCTTCCACGGCCTGGAGAAGGGACAGTGGCAAGGCCAGGGGAGAGCTGGGTTTGTTTCATGCCCAGCAACTTCCCCAGCTCCCCTTTCCGGGTTTGGATCCACCAAGGGATGCACCCAGCCCCTGCCAGAAAGCTCCCAGGACCGGCGGGTGCCCTGCTCGCTCCTGCAGGGGATTGCTGGCCCTGCCTGCTGAATGGAGGGGCTGTGGGACAGGGACAGTCCTGGGACAGGGACAGTCCTGGGAGAGGGGCAGTTCTGGGAGAGGGGCAGTTCTGGGAGAGGGACAGTCCTGGGAGAGGGACAGTCCTGGGAGAGGGGCAGTTCTGGGAGAGGGGCAGTCGTGGGAGAGGGACAGTCGTGGGACAGGGACAGTTCTGGGAGAGGGGCAGTTCTGGGAGAGGGACAATCATGGAGAGGCACAATCCTGGCCTCATGAGCATCCAGTTCAGAGGCAGGCCCCTGGCAATGGGAGCTCTGTCCTGGCAGCTGGAGGAGCCTGGGAAGCCCAGGAGGGGTGGATGTGCTCCCTCTGGCTGCTCCTGCCTCACATCCCTCCCTGAACAGGCTTCCAGGAGGAATGTCCAAGGCTGCAGGGTCCCATCCTGCCAAGGAGGAAATCCCTCTGCCTATCTAATTACCCTGCTGTAATTAGGCAGCTCCCTCAACTCTGGTGCAGGTCTCACTTTCATACCACGCCAGCTCCTGGGAGGTTTTGCTCAGCCAGCTCCAAAGGGATGATCATTCCCAGGCCGTCTGTGCTGTGGGACTCTGTGTCCCAGCGGGGCTCAGGGTGCACCAGGAGCTCTCTGGGAGTAAGAGATAATCCCTGCCTTGAAGTGCAGGTGGATGAGCAGAGCTGGTTTTGTGGATTCACCAGGAATATCTGTGGGTACCTTCCTGGAAAGGGTGCTCCGGCCTTAGACCTCCCCAGGGAGGTCTGGAGTGCCCGTCCTTGGAGGTGTCCGTGGAAGGCCTGGATGTGGCACTGAGTGACAATGTAGGGATTGGGCACAGCTTGGACTTGATGATCCTGGAGCTCTTTTCCAGCCTAAATGATTCCATGAAAATGGAATCACCTTTCCTGCAGAAGCACTGCCGCTGCCAGACTCCAGTTCTGCCAGCAGAGCTCCCAGTGCCCCTCTCCAAGGGCTGATGCTGCAATCCCAGATCTGCACTTTTCCTTTTTGTTACAGGTGGTTTCTTCCCCTGGAACTCTGTTCCGTGCAGGAGGGAGATGCTTCCCCCTCCCAGTGCTTCCTGGGATAAATCAGGGATGCTAAAGCACATTTTATTTGGAGTGTCTACTGAAGCGGCAATTCATCACTGCCAGGATATCTGAAAATACCCATTCCTTGCTGCTTTATTCCTCATGACACAAGCACCAGAGGGACATCTCCACTGCAGCCATGAATCCTCCTGCTCTGGGGAGGAAGGCCAGGCCCAGCCTGGGAGCAGAACTCCACCAGTGGCTCTCGGGAAGGAAGAAAGGGCGTTTTGGGAAGGTGGAGCTTTGCTGGAAATCAGGATGGACTGAGGAAAACCAGGGGGGTTCTCTGGGACCCTGTGTGGGGTCAGGGCTGAGGAGAAGAACTCTGCCAGCAGCTGGACACAAAAATGGAACTGCTGCAAAGCTCTGGTAAAATGATTGTTCTTCTGTGAGCTTTGAGCTCAGTTCATTAAAGGGTATTCTTGGAATATTTCTTTTCCAAATTAGGGCACACGGCCAAAACAAGTGACCATCAACTTGGCACCTGAAGGCTCTCTGTTCATTTCCTCTCTCTGATTATGGAGCCAGGCTCTGCTTTTAAGGTGAGAATACTGAATCCACAATTTTGAGGACCACAAATTCTCCTTCATTAGAGCTACAAACTCTGGTTTTGAGGAACATTGTTCTTCCCAAGAGTGGTTTGGGTTGAAAAGGACCTTAAAGATCACTCAGTGCCACCCCTGCCATGGCAGAGACACCTTCCAGTGTGCCAGGCTGCTCCAAGCCCTGTTCAGCCTGGCCTGGGACACTGCCAGGGATCCAGGGACAGCCACAGCTGCTCTGGGCACCCTGTGCCAGGGCCTGCCCACCCTCAGAGGGGAGAATTTATCCCCAATATCCAGTGTAAACCTACTCTCCATCCCCTTAAATCCATTTCCTCAGAGCCAGTCTAAGCTCAGTTTAAGCCCTAGGCCTCACTGTCAGCACTCCGTGATCACAAGTGAAACTTCCAGAAGGTTTTGCAAAGTTTAGTTCCTAAGTCACATTTAGAAAATTCCATTTATTATTCAAGCTTCTCTTGCTGCTGCCACCCCCAGGCCTGTGCCCTGTGCTGGTTCCCAGGGCTTGGAGTTCCTTGTCTTTTTCCAAAGCTCCCATCTACAAGGAATAGGAAAGTTTCCATGGACCAGGTGATCTCTCCTCTCCCAACCTCTTCCTAATACTCCACACATGTATAGGAAAAATGGATTTGTAGGACCCACTGCTGGGTGTGCATGGGGTTTCTTCAGAGTCACTTGCTGCCAACCCTTTCCAAATTAGCCCAACCCCCTTAATTACTCAGATTTCTGCAGCAAATGTTCCTCAAAACCCTGGAAAAGAGATCCTTAATGAATAATTGCATCTCATTGATCTCCTTAACTGGAATCACTTATTTGCTTAAAATTTGAGAATTTGCTACTGTCCCTCAGGTCATTTTGTTTGGAGCGATGCAGGCTGCTAGGAAGCTAATTATGTAAAATAGCAATTAATTTCCCACTGCCATGACAAATATTTGACTTAAAAGATGTCTCTCTCTCGTGGTGAGCTCCAGCCCTTTGGGGGCTGTTCCTTGCAGTGGCCCAGGCCAGGGAACAAGGCTGACCTGGCACAGAGAGGGCTCAATTGGATTTGTCAGACACAGATGGTTCCTTTGTGTTCAACTCCTGCTGCTCTGTCTGTACCCATGAAGGAGGAGTGCAGAGATAGCCCACATTTTTGGGCTTTTCAGGCATTCCAGGAAGACACAAAGTCCCTTAAATCCACTGGGCTTCCTTCCCAGGTACTGAGCTCTGAGCAAATTCACGTGGTGGAACACGAAGTCACGGAATCACTGAATGTCTGGAGTTGGGAGGGACCCCCAGGGATCACTGATCCACGCCCTGGCCCTGCACAGACACCCCAACACCTCCCTGTGCTCCCCTGGCTGCAGGATGTGGGTGAGGTGTCCCTGCCCACTGTGAGCCTATAGAGAGGAGGGAAACTCCAGAATAAAACAAACCCATCCTGGTCTGTAGAAGGAGCCAGCTCTCAGCTCTCTTGGGCACGACAGAGCTCTTGGGATGGATGCCCTGAAGGACTGCAGGGAACTGCATGGACCAAGGCACTGAGAAATGGTGACAGAGTGACAAATTCCAGCTGGGACAGTAACTGCCAGTCCTGCAGAGCCCCTGGGACAGAGACTGTGGGGCTGAGCCCAGGCTCAGAGCTCAGATCCCACCTGCACCTGCCGGAATCGGTGGGAATCATCAAAGACAGCTGGGAGCTCTGGAGATGTCCGTGGATCACACCCTTGGGAATGAGGGAGAAGCCCCCATGGGAAGGGAGGGTACTGCTGCGCTCTGAGGCTGACACTGAGCATCAGCTGCTCTGAACCAGATTCAACCAATGCTTGGAAGCAAAATCTTTCCCAAACCTGGCTGGTTTGGGGAGAGATGTTCTGTTTGTCTCTGTGTGTGAGAGAGAGAGATTTCTAAAATCAAGGTGACATTCCTGCAGCCCAGCAGGCCCATTCTTGCTGCCAGGGCTGCACAGCTCCCTGTCCCACAGGCCCCCCTGCTCATTTATTTCACTTCCAGTGGCAATAAAGGCAGTGACTGAGCCATTTTTCCTGTTTGTGGAAACCTTGATGCTGCCAAATGGGAAACTCAACCAATAATGGAAGTGTGGCTGCAGGACTGGTTCATTCACCAGGTTTTAGGGAAGGAACGAGCTGAATTCCCTGCCTGCTCCTTGCACATTGAATGGTGGCTGTGAATCAAATCCTGGAGCTGCCATGGCTTAGTGGGTTCCTGATCTCTGAGACAGACACAGAAATTAGCTGTTTGGGTGATCTTTTCCCATCTCATTGCCAAGGACATGTTGTAAACTCCATGAAATGCAGGGAAACCAAGAGTTCCTGGGGTGGCTGAGAGCTCCCAGCTCCCAGGGAACTCCCTGACCCGTCCTGGCTCAACAGCTCCCCAGAAAGTGTCAGCTCCAGGCTCTCTGAATTACTTTCTTCTCTGCATGAAGCTGAATTTTTCCTTTTGTGAATGCAGAAGGTCTTAGCCCAGCTGCATCCTTACTTCCATCTACGATTCCATTGGCTTCCCAAAGCACACTGGCACTTTCCCCCTCTGCACAGCCATGGTGACAGGGATGAGGTGTGCAGTGACATCCCAGGGAGCAGCAGCAGCAGCCAGCAACTGCGGGATTTGTTCAGCCTGGAATCTTATTGAGAACATAATTCAAGCCTCACCAGAGATTCAGAGATGAAAATAATCCTTTATTTTTATTCTGCTGTCGCTTCCAGCCCGTCTCTTTCGCTGCCAGCCCTGGCAGGGCAGGAGCAGCAGTGAAAGTGCCATTCCTGTTGTGTTTAATTGTTCCAGGGGAACACGGGAACACGAGCTTGCCATGGAAAAGCCCAAGGCAGAGGAACTGTCAGATGGAGGACCTTTGAATTTGGACAGAAAAAAGCAGCTGCAGAGGCTGGTGGTGAAATCAAGCACCCAAGTGCTGGGAGAGCTCCCCTTCCCCACCTGACACAAGCCAGCCCTCTCCTGCTTCCACAGGGGAACTGGTCCATGGCTCCAGCCAAACCCACGGTGTTCCCTCGTGGAGAGTCACCTGGATTCCGCTGCATCCTCTGGGCCAGTGGCACAAAATCATCCTGATTATTCCAAACCACTTCCCCAAAGTACTGCTGGAACTGCAATTCCAGGAGCTGCAATTACCTTCATTCCAGTGCATATTTCCCTTCCCATAATCACTGCCCATTACAGCAGGCACTGAAAAGACCTTCAGCTTCACCTGGGACATGCTGAAACAAAGCTTTACCTTATTTAACTCTTTTCAGCTCAGTTTAGAAATACTTTGTTGTGAGGAGTCTGCAGGAGCTACTCAGAGGCCTTTCCTTTCCTTTCCTTTCCTTTCCTTTCCTTTCCTTTCCTTTCCTTTCCTTTCCTTTCCTTTCCTTTCCTTTCCTTTCCTTTCCTTTCCTTTCCTTTCCTTTCCTTTCCTTTCCTTTCCTTTCCTTTCCTTTCCTTTCCTTTCCTTTCCTTTCCTTTCCTTTCCTTTCCTTTCCTTTCCTTTCCTTTCCTTTCCTTTCCTTTCCTTTCCTTTCCTTTCCTTTCCTTTCCTTTCCTTTCCTTTCCTTTCCTTTCCTTTCCTTTCCTTTCCTTTCCTTTCCTTTCCTTTCCTTTCCTTTCCTTTCCTTTCCTTTCCTTTCCTTTCCTTTCCTTTCCTTTCCTTTCCTTTCCTTTCCTTTCCTTTCCTTTCCTTTCCTTTCCTTTCCTTTCCTTTCCTTTCCTTTCCTTTCCTTTCCTTTCCTTTCCTTTCCTTTCCTTTCCTTTCCTTTCCTTTCCTTTCCTTTCCTTTCCTTTCCTTTCCTTTCCTTTCCTTTCCTTTCCTTTCCTTTCCTTTCCTTTCCTTTCCTTTCCTTTCCTTTCCTTTCCTTTCCTTTCCTTTCCTTTCCTTTCCTTTCCTTTCCTTTCCTTTCCTTTCCTTTCCTTTCCTTTCCTTTCCTNCCTTCCCCTTCCCCTTTTTTCCTTTCTGCTGGGAATCCACCCAACCCTCATCCTCAGCTCTTCGCCTCATTAGTAACCATAAAAATGACCCAAAATTGACAGAACTCACAAAAGTAATTAAGGCGTGTGGATAAATCCCTTTTTCCAGTAGGTACCTCCAAAAGTATTTTATATGATCTCCATTGGAACTAACAGGGGGAGCAGCGGAGGTAAACACAGCCAAAATAATGAGAAAATTGGGTATTAGGTTTCTGTCCTGGAAGAGTTTCCTTGGAAATGTCCATCTGGCTACTTTAGGAACCTTCAGGTCCCCAGATGTGCTTTAAAAATAGTAAGATTTCATAAATACAAATCAATAGTGAGGCCCAGTTTTGCCTTTACAGTGGCTTCCTTCGCCTTCCTGTGTTGCTTGATCTCATTCCTCAGTCTTGCGAGTCCAAACTCTTATTTTTTCTTTAAAATAAGAAGCTAAAATCCCTTTTACCCTTGAGTCTGGGACTCAGTTTCCAGAATATTGAATATTACCAGTCTTTTAATCAAACAGTTGGAATTTTAAAATTTTCTCTATTTTCAGCGGTTGGGGCTTGCACAGTGAGGGAGTGAGCAGCTTTCAGGCTCCTTCCCCTTCTCCCTCCTGCTGCCTTTCAGGAGTTTATTTTTAAAAGTACCACCGAGGGCATTGGAATAGCAATAAAGAATAGGTTAAGCCTCTGATGTTTCATTCCAGGAAAGCTGAAAAGATTAATGCACTTGTCTGTAACCCGAGCCTGTGCTGTTCCCACTCTGCAGAGCCGAGCAGCAGGGACAGCAATTCCTTCATTTCCCAAGCCCCAGGCAGGACTGTGGGCAGCAGAACTGCCCTGGATGCTGAGAGGGGCCCAGCTGGGGCTGGGAAACCCTGCTGGCTTTAGGGGACAGCCCTGGAGCTGTGCTGGCATGGGAGGGCTGCTGTGGGATGGGCTACACCTCGCTGTGCTTTGGGATTTTTTATTACGGAATCACAGAATCACTGAGGTTGGAAAAGATCTCCTGGATCATCGAGCCCAAGCTGTGCCTGATCCCTGAGCAGAGCTCTGAGTGCCCATCCGGGCCTTCCTTGAACACTTCCAGGGGTTGGGACTCCAAACCTCCCTGGGCAGCCCATGTCAATGTCTGACCGCCCCTTCCATGGAGAAATTCCTGCTGGTGTCTCAGCCTGACCCTCCCCTGCTGCTGTTTGAGGTTCTGTTGCATTGCATGGGACAAATGCTCATCCTGGCATCTCCTGATGACTCTCAGAGCCTCAGCTGTCCCAGCTGGGCCTGGGAAACCTCCCTGACCCCTCAAACCCAGCCCAGGCCAGCCTCATAGGGGGCTTGCACCTGTCCAGGTGTTGCCTAAATTTGTCTCCTTTCAGAGTTTTCATCCTTAGATTCACAGATCACTGAATCCCAGATTGTCCTGAGTTGAAAGGGGCCCTAGGGATCATGGATCCAACCCTGGCCCGGCCCAGATACCCCAATAATCCCACCCTGTGCAGTTCTGCACCCCAAGGTTTATCCCAGCCCCTCATGTCCTCAGTTCTGCACCCCAGGTGTGTCCCAGCCCCTCATCCCCTGCAGTTCCACACCCCAGGGTTTATCCCAGCCCCTCACCCCCTGCAGTTCTGCACCCCAGATTTTGTTCCAGCCCCTCACCCCCTGCAGTTCTGCATCCCAGATTTTGTTCCAGCCCCTCACCCCCTGCAGTTCCGCACCCCAGGGTTTATCCCAGCCCCTCATCCCCTGCAGTTCTGCACCCCAGGTGTGTCCCAGCCCTTCAGTTTCTGAGTCAGACACCAGAGATCTCATTTTGCTAAAATGCTGTGATTCCTAAAATTATTTTATACCCCACAAAAATGGGAATGAGTGGGAATCTCTGCATTGTTATCAATATTTGCACAGAGAAAACACATCATTACGTGGGGTGCAAGGAGCAAGTTAATGGCATTTACTAAGTGATTATATCAAATTTCAGACATTTCAATAGACCTGGCTTTTTCATTATTCTTTAACTTGGATTTTCTTGCTTTTTCTCCCTTAAGCACCTTCTCAAAGGTTAGATTATTGTTGCTGTTAATATTTCTGGGTGTTCCTAATTTAGCTGTATCTGGTTTTTGAGATTATTTATGTGTTGAGTATCTTTGTTAATAGAAACCAGACTCTTTAGGATGGCAAATGTGAGTGACAGCCAAAGAAATCACTTCATACAGGATTCCTGACACAATATTTTGACAATTTCATTTGAAGTAAGACACTGTGATTGTCAGTTCAGTTACAATATGGTTGTTGCTCCCTAGTGGGGAAAAAAAATCAGAAAACTGAAGGAAATCAAATTCCCAGCTAAATGGTTTTTCCAGTAGAACATTCAGGTCTTGTCCTTGCCTCTCATCGCTCGTGTACAACCCTTCAAATGCATAAATGGAGAACAAATACTTGGGAAATGTTGGAGAGCCCTTTGAATAACCACCTGGAAAATCCAGGTAATTCCTTGCTCCCCAGGCTGGAACAGTTTCACCATTTCTGCTGCTTTTGTCCCCAGTGCAATGCCCACAGCAAACCCCAGCACAGCATGGAAAAGTTTTGGGGGTTCTTTATCTAAGCCAAGAAAATTCTCATTAAATAGGAAGACGTTAGGATTGCCTGTGCCCAGCAATGCTGGGAGTCAGGAGGAAGGCAGGAGGAGCCCTGGGAGGAAATTAGGTGGCACTTGCAGGGAATTGTTGGAAGAACTTTATTTCTGTGGGAAAATGGGAAGGTTTGGAAGGGGAGATGTGCCAGGAAATGCATTTGTGATAAATGATAAAGTCTTCTGTGCTTGCAAGAAGGGCTTTTCCCCTAAAAAAGGGGTTCTTGTACCACCAGGTGCTTGGACAGAGGGATCAGGAATAATTTCCTGCTGCAGATGGTTCCCAGTCAGGATTATATCTTGATCTTTCACAATAACCAAAAAACAGCAAATAACAACCACTCCATCTGATCCTCACATTCCTTTGGAGTTGTGGGGTTTTTTTTAATCTTTCTCAGAATTCTTGAAGCCTGGAAGTCGCCAGCAGGAGAAAACACGGAGCTGGTTCAAGTCATTTCAGTTAAAATCCCTCTCTCCTGCTCTGTGTGTTTTTGAGCATGGAACAGCTTTTTAGGCAGAGTGAGAATTTGAGCAGAAAGCTGTTGTTTGGGTTAAAATATCTCCCATTTTGATCACTGAACATTTTGATGCTTTGCATATCCTCCTCATTTTCTGCCTCCCTCCGCCTTGGCTCCAGTCCAGTGGGAAAAGAAGGCAGGGTTTTTTTGGCTGGGTGGGTCTGTGGTTTGTTTTTCTTATTTCAAGTTCAGGGAAAGAAGAAAAAAACCCCAACAACATCTAGATGTATTTTGATTCTTTTGGGGAGTTAGAAAACACTTTTTTCTCCAACAGCTGTAACACACCAGATGCTCCTGTCTCTCTTTGCTTGTCTGAATTCTTTGCACTCTTCTCCTTTCCTCATTAAATTCCCCTTTCCAGTCTCTGTGCCCGTGGTTGGATGATGAGCTGGGGGCTGCTGGAGCCCTGGCCCCTCTCCTGGCGCTGCAGGGGTGGCTGAGCCCAGCCTGGCGTAAAACAGGCCCTGCCTTTTGTTTCTCCCGGGGTTTTGTTGGGAGGGAGCCTTTGGATTGGGAACTCCGATGAATGAAACAGAGCCATTGTCAGCACAGGCCTTGTTTTCTTTTTGGAAGTGCTCACTGTGACAGAAACACTCATTGTTGTGGTGAAAAACATAATCTGCTTTCTTCCTAGAGAATACAAATGGGTACGGATGTACCCAACCCTGTAAAAACTCAGAATTAGCTGATGGGAATTGTTTCAGCTGAAGAGGCTTCTGTGGAAGGAGGAAATAATATCATCTCTTTGTCCATCCTGGGCAGAGCAGACAGCCCTGGACTGGAATTCATGACACAACAATTTGTTAACAGGTACTGGAACAGGGGCTGGGAAAGTGGCATTTCCATCAGGGGTATTTTCAGGATGGGCTTATGGGCTGAGCAATCTTTTGTTGCAAGTGGTTTATATCTATATAGATGGATAGATACACACCCCAATACTGTTCTGAAATAACATTTGGATTAGGTATTAAGCAGCTTTTCACAGAATGCCAAGTTTGGGAACGGCCAAAACCTGAAAAAATTGCATAAACCAACTGAAAACTGGGGGAAATCACAAGAAATGTGTTTTCAGCTTTTGACTCTGTTCATCTCTCTGCCAACAGTTAAAACTCCGCCCCTGGGATGTACTGAGGGATCAGGTCCTGCCAGACTGGCTTTGCACAGGTGGAAATTCTGCAAACTGGGACTTGAACTGGCCACCCTCCCCAGAGTGAGCAGTAATTCCCACTTTGGGAATACAGCCCTGAGTCTCTCTATTGAAATAATCATCTGCAATGTGTCTGGAAAAGGTTTAATTTGTCTACTGAGAGAAAAAAGAGAGAGAGGAAGAGGCTGCAGAGAGCAACAGGCAGCACATCCAAGCTCAGGGGACTCTGTGGATTCGAGCAGTGCAGGGAAGGAAAAAAATATTTAGAGAGTGTTTGTAATCAATCCTGACTACAGCGAGGGTGGGGAGAGGCCGGTGGGACCCAGCTCCTGCTGCATTCCAGGCTGCTGGAATTGCAGGGATGCAGGCAGGGCTGGGATGTGCTGCACCAACAGGAGCCAGGGCTGGAGATCTCAGCTGTCAGCTGAGGTGTTCACACAGCCAAACAACCACGTCCCACCTCACTCCTCTTATCTGCAGCTCACAGAATGGGGGCAGCTCAGAGAGGGCTCTAAAAATATTGCCGCCTCAGAGCTGGGCTGGGTCAAAGCCCTGGATTTGTTCCAGCTGCCTCTATGTAGGATCTGAGCTCCTGCTCTGTCCCTGGATGTCCTCTCCGTGGGCCCTTACAGGGCTTTGTTTTCCAGGAGCCTCCATCTGCTCCTGCCTCTGTAATCCATACAGGAATGCCTGGGTACAGCCCTGCTGCCTGGGGGGACATTTATCATGGAATTACAGAGTCAATAGTGTTGGAAGGACCCTTCAAAATCAAAGAATCCAACCTTTAACACTGCACTGCCAAAGCCACCCCTAACGCATGTCCCCAAGTGCCACATCCCTCCAGAGATGGGGACTCCATCACTGTCCTGGGTGGACAGCCCTTTCCAGGAAGAATTTTTCCCAAAATCCACCCTGAGCCTCCCCTGGCCCAGCCTGAGGCCGTTCCCTCTCCTCCTGTCCCTGTTCCCTGGAGCACAGCCCGACCCCCCCAGCTGTCCCCTCCTGGCAGGGAGTTGTGCAGAGCCACAAGGTCCCCCCTGATCCCCCTTTTCTCCAGGCTGAGCCCCTTCCCAGCTCTCTCAACCCCTTCTGGGGCTCCAGCCCCTTCACAGCTCTATTTCCTGTCCTGGACTTGCTCCAGCCCCTTTGTGTCCTTCTTGTCCTGAGGGGCCAGAGCTGTTCCCAGGATTGCTCTCCTAAATCCCAGAATCGCAGAACATCCTGAGGTGGAAGGACCCACAAGTCCAACCCTTCAGGGAATGGCCCACGCAGGGGCTGAGCCACAACCTTGGGGNCAGCTCTATTTCCTGTCCTGGACTTGCTCCAGCCCCTTTGTGTCCTTCTTGTCCTGAGGGGCCAGAGCTGTTCCCAGGATTGCTCTCAATCCCAGAATCACAGAACATCCTGAGGTGGAAGGACCCACAAGTCCAACCCTTCAGGGAATGGCCCAGGCAGGGGCTGAGCCACAACCTTGGGGTTTTCAGCACCAGGCCCTGACCAGTTGAGCCAATCCTTTGCTGGTACATGGTGGGAAATAGGCAAACAGGACATTTCCAGCTTTTCCTCTGGAAAATGGGGAGAAAAAAACTTTGGTGTAATGTGGCCTCCAGAGCTGAGGACACAGAGGGCCCACACACAGATCTGAAGTCCCTCTGCCACACGGAGCTGGCCAAGTGGGACAGCGGAGAATCCCTGGGGAACTGGAACCACTTTTACCTCAAGAATCATTTCCAAGTGACCCAGAACGGTGCACAGCCACAATCCCACCCTGCTACACAACAGGGCCTCTCCAAACCCTGAGGGGGCGAGAACCAGGCTGGGATTTATCCTACAAAACCCCACCGAGAATAAAGGCTCAGGAGAAGGCTCTGGCTCCTGGCAGCAGAGCCAGTCAGGGTTTCTGTGCTCCTGGGGCTGCTCTGCACTGCTGCAATCCCTTCCCTGATGAGAGGGAGCCCTGACTGAAGGGGAGATGCTCTATGAAAAGCATGACCTGCCTGCAACAGGGTCAGCGAGTTCCTAACATCAATATCCAGATAGCACCTCCGGATTGTTTCCAAAGCTCATTATTTCAGGGAGCTGCTGTACGTGTGAGTGGAACTCATTACCTGGGAGCCTCGTTACGTTTCCTGCTCTCTGACAAAAGGTGGGCATTGCTTGGCTTCCTTAATTAATGCTCAGTGCACACCAACTCAGTTGTATTTACATCGGGGTTTTGTCGCTGCAGACGTGGCCACTGAAATCCATCCTTCAGAAGAGCTATCAAAGGCCAAGCAGCTTCATCCCACATGGCAATTAAAGATATTTTTCCCTGTTGGAGCAGAGAACTTTCACTGAAGGATCCAGCATGACTCCAGGCCCAGGTCTGGCACTGCTGGAGCAATCCTGCAGGACACTGTCACCTGATTTTACTGCTGGTGATGTTCTGTGTTCGTGCAGAGTCCACTGCAACGGGACCCTGTCACAGACAGTGATGATAAAAGTAACAGTGAATTAGCAACAATTACAAAAACAGGTCAAAGACTCATTTTTCCTTCAGCTCTGGTATAATTCTTCTGTTCAGCTTGCCAAAAATATTTCCTTTTCCATGAGAAATTTTAGCTTCTCATGAAAGCATTAAAAGTATATTTTTTTTGTTTTTTTTTTTTTTTTTAGCCTGTTAGGATTTAGGAGGAGACTAAAAGAAAAAAAATCAAATTTCTTTGTTAAAAGACAGTGAATAAACTCCAACTGCAAATTACAAATCACCCCTGGGAGTGAGGTGTAAGGAAGGGGAGTGGAAGTTGGGGTAATTGTGTTAAGCTCCTTGTGTGTCACTGAATCCTGCCGAGCGTTGAAAGACAGGAGGCTCCTGAGTGCTGGAGCAGAAACCTGAAGGACAAACCTTTCTAAGCAGAGCTGAGCCACTTCCAGTATCAGTTGTGCCACATCCCCACAGCCCAGACACGACACCCCTGCACAGCAGCATGTGAGGGCTCTGCTGGCAAGCCCCAGTCTGGGAGGGAGGTGGCACCAGTGCTCCCAGACAGGGGCATTCCCAGACGGGAATATTCCCAAGGCCTGATCAACCACTTTCCAGTGCTTGATTTTCTCCAGGAACAAGAAATAAATAATATTTCTGGGGGAGGGATAAAACCCTTCAATGACTGGACGCTGTGCAGGGTTCAGGGAACTGCTGGGGTGGTTTAATTGGTGGGATGGTTTAATTGGTGTGTGGTTTAACAGGTGTGTGGTTTAACTGCTGCATGGTCTAACTGGTGTGTTGTTTAACTGGTGCGTGGTTTAACTGGTGTGTGGTTTAACTGGTGTGTGGTTTAACTGGTGTGTGGTTTAACTGGTGGGATGGTTTAGCTGGTGCGTGGTTTAACTGGTGCATGGTTTAATTGGTGGGATGGTTTAATTGGTGTGTGGTTTAACTGGTAAGTGGTTTAACTGGTGCATGGTTTTTAACTGGTGGGAATTTTAACTGCTGGGATCATTTTGGAGGGTAAAGCTGCCCCAGAGCAGAGCAGCAATTCCTCGAGAGCCCCAGCAGGGACCAGCCAGGGCTGCTCCTGTTCCCACCCTGCTGGAGCAGGGCACCCCAGGAATGCTGCAGCCCCTGCAGCCGTGCCCTCCTCTGCCCCAGCTACCCTCCAGCTGCTGCAGGGGTGGAGAAGAGACAGGAGAGGGATGTGGAGAAGCAGCTCCAGCCCCTGCTCCATCCCTTGGCAGGCTCTGTCAGGGATAACAACCCTGTATTTAGTGTAATTCACAGGAGCTGGGCTCTAATGGGTGTTGGGGGATCTTTAGCCTTCTTAGAAAAATCCTCTTAAGAGCAGCAGCTCCTTTAATAACTCCGCTGAGGAGTGCCTCCCTATTTACACCTATTTGCATGTATTTGCATGCTTGCTGCTGAGAGAAACATCTCAAAACTCTGATGACTTTACATTTTTAAACCTGACTATAATCTGAGGGGTTGGCGAGCAGGATTTTAGGCACAGATGGAGAGGCGCAGACGGGGAGGGAGCAGGATTCCTTGTCTTCTTTGGATGATGCCCAAAGGATGTGGGGTTGGAAGGATCCTGAGTGGATCCTCTGGAAGCCCTGGGGTCACCAGTCCCCCTGAACTCTTCGTGCCTGCGTTATCCGGGTTCTTATTGCCAGATGGGAAAATTATGGAAAAGGAAGTTGCTCCAGCAAAAAAAAAAAAGGAAAATATAAAGAGCATTGTCAAATCCTGCCATGTGCTTCACCTTGGTAATGGCACGGTTCAGGAAAGGGTGTATGGGAGTTCCCAGAGATCCATTCCCAAACCTTCCTGATGCTGCACTGCAAAATCCCAGACAAACAAACTGCTTTGAAAGTGGTGTCTCCATTTGTGCAGAAATGGTGCCACTTCCCATTGGAACTGCTGGTTCAGGGAAGAGAAAATCCTGAATAATCATGGAATGAGAGAATCATTGAAAAGGTTGGAAAAACCCTCTAGGATCAATCATTGAGTCCAACTGCCAAAGCCAGCACTGGCCATGTCCCCAAGTGCCACATCCACGTGGCTTCTGAATCTCTCCAGAGATGGGGACTCCAGCACTGCCTGACCACCCTTTTTAGGAACCTTCCCTGGAACAACTTGAGGCCTTTTCCTCTTGTCCTGGTTTTCCCTGGGGGCAGAGCCCAACCCCCACTTGGCTGCACCCTCCTGTCAGGGTTGTGGAGGGTGTCATGGTTTGACACTGGCCAAGGGCCAGTTCACCCATAAAAATATATATTTCTCAATTTCTACTGTGAGATAGGACCAAAAAAGGAGCACAACCACCTAAACTTAAAGTATAGAAAAGAAACTTTATTAACTAAAAGGAAAAATCAGAATCCAGAATAAAACTTCCAAAACATCCATCCTCCCCCCCGCCGCTGTTCACTCTCCCACTGACAACATGAAAAGACAAAACCTAGGATTTTCAGTCAATCCACCCCTTNTGGGGATATCATTACATCGGTGCTCCAGCATTCCCCATCTCTGGTCGTCCCTGGGGCCGAGGACATCAAAATTCAGTGTTTCATTAGCACCCCACAAAGGACTAGGACATCCCCCTAAAAAGCACTCTACATGTTATAGAAGCATCCAGTCCATTCTCTATGGCTTTTCAAGAGAAGTCCATGCCAACCCGGCCCACTCCTTCATTCTTCCTTCCCACTTTGGATTCTTTCCTGTCTTTTCCTTGACAGGAAAGATCTCAGGTCTCAGGTCCTGTCTTTTATCTCCTTTGAGTTGCTCCCCTTTCAGTTGAGTAGGATGCATGCCTTAAAAAGGTCCATCTGGGCAAGAAACTGTTAAAACCTCATTTTCTGGAACTTCTGCCAGTAACTCCTGCTAATTATCAGCTCTTCCCATAACATGTCCTTGAGCCGTGGCTTGCAGAAACGGGAGATTCTTCACGCCAGGGAGGGGGGAATTCTGCCAGGCGTGGGCCAGCCCGTCCCTCCGTTCCCCCACTCCCTGCCAGGACAGTTCCCTCCAGAGGGGCTCTTTCTCCAGCCCGGCCCAGCACAGCACGACCCAACCCCCACCCAGGACATGGGTGGGGGAGGGAACCGGGCCGGGGCAAGCTCCCCTTTTCCATCCCCCCTCCCTCTGCTGGGACAGCTCCCTGGGGAGGGGCTCCCGGCACGGCCAGGCCCAGCCTCCCCCTCCTGTGGGCCGCCGTGGCCTTGTAGGGGGGCAAAGCCGGGCCAAGGCTGCAGCACGTCCGTACCTGTTCAAGGCTGGAAGGAAAAAAGAGATTCCCCGGCAGTCCTGTGTCAAATGTATATCCTACTGAGACGCATTTCACTTTTGATTGGCTCATTTCCCTGTCGATCTTTAAAGCTGGCTCACAGTTGGTGTTATATTGGGCCCAGGGGAAACTCACAGGCACACCTCACTTCCAGGGGTGGCTATTTTCCTGACCAACAAAATATCAATCAATCTCAAACCAGCACAGAGGGTAATACTAATAGTGGTACTAATACTACTACTAATAGAACAGCGAGTCAGGAACTGGGAACGTTTTCCATGTTGGACATTGCGTGGAGAGTTTGCTTCAACACAGCTCCATCACCTGAGCTCAATAATTTCAAACCTTCTCATTCCAATGAGAAGTAAAACTGTTCTTTAGATGATCCTAAACATTGTAATATGAAGGGTGAGACAATGGGATAATAAAATTGATCCACAGGAATGAAGCACAACAAGAACACAAGAAGAAAAAAAATGCAGATTTACTGTCTTTATACAACAGATTTAGGACAGCACTGAGATGAAACAATTCCACTTCCTACAGAAAATGCCATGGAAATTGGTGGATTTGCACAATCATTCAATCCTGCCATCCCTTTCCTCCCCAGTCCTCCCAAGCCAGCTCATCCTGGCTTAGTTTGGGAGCAGTGTACTCACGGGAGCAATGTCCTGTTCCAACCCAGTGCCATGCCCAGGCTGGTGGCACCACCTGAGTCCTTGGAGTGGCACCTTTAGTGCTCTAAAGGACAACTAGCACCAGGGGCTCTGCCCATCCTCCCCCCTTGCAGGTCAAAGCCCTTGCTGGAGACTCCTCTCTCTATTTCATTAATTCCAGACATCTGCTCTGGGAATGTCAGAGTGTTGGGATCTCCTGGAATGAGGCGATAACCAGAACTGACACAGAATTAATCCCCAAAGCACCTGGAGAGCCAATATCCTGTGTCTGGGTGTGTTACCATGGCTGCAGCCCTTCATAGGCACCTGCAGCCCCTGCCTTCACCCAAAGCAGGAAAAAAAAAATCAAAAGGAAGGAAAAATTAACTGGAATCATGTCAGGAAGAGCACATGTCCTCCCTGCTGCTGCTGGGCTGTGCCTGGCACGGGTGGCGAGCTGATTCCAGCTAATTATTTTTGTGTTTATATTTATTGGCTGTGATTAGTTATGCAACAAAGACTGTGGGAGAACAAATCATGTCAGTGCAGTTAATTGGAGATAACACGAGCAGCAGTGAAAGCCCTAATTTTGATATTTTCCACATGAAAAGGAGACCTGATCCCACTGGTTGTTAATAAAGAGCTGGTGAGGTCTCCATCGGAGCAGATGCTGGGCTGGAAAGCAGCACACTGGATGAGTTCCTCCTGATTCTTCTTTTGCTTTTTAAATAAATCTACTGGAAGTCATGGATTTTGGTGGAGTAAACCAGGGCTGGGGTCAGAACTATGCAGATCCTGCAGAAAATGAAACATCTTGGCAGTCAAAGCTGCTGTGAGGCCACCTGGCCACAAATTTTAGGACCTTTTAGGAATTGAATATGAACCTTTTCTGCTCCTCTCTAGACCACCAGAAATGACAATTTCCCAAACCTTTCAAGCTCTGCTGGGCAGATCCCAACAGGAGCCCCCAGCAAGGCAAGGGCATCAAATGAACTCATCAGGGAATCCCCTTCCTGTCAGGAATTCATCTCTTGTCAGGAATTCCCTCCTGTCAGGAATCCATCTCCTGTCAGGAATCCCCCTCCAATCCTTTTGGGAATCCCCTCCTGTCCCAGCTCCTGCCTCGCTGCCCTCTCCCTGCAGAACTCCCCACACTGTTGGTGACACTGTGGGATCGGTTCCTGCTGTCCTGCGCCTCCTCCTCCCCAGCTCCTCTCCAGCCCCAGGGCATGCTGCCAACATCTGCTGCTCCCTGCTCACACACCCAGCCCTGCTCTGGATCAAAGCACGGCTCCCATCTCCATTCCTGGTGCGGAATCAGCCCTGGGGCATTTGCCAGGGGCTGGCACGGTGCTGAGGCAGCTGCAGGTGCCACAGATGCCTGGTGCCACACGTGGGCTGGCTCAGCTGCTGGGATTCACCTGGCACCCAGCAAGGGACATCCCAGAGGCTCTGGGCTCTTTTCCACTATGCTGAAGGAGCTGAGGGTGCCCAGCTCTGATTTTGAGCTCTTTCTTTGTGGTGTGAGGAATCCAATCTTGGCTGCCTCCCCTCATGCTCTGGGCTGGCCCAAAGAGCTCAGATCCATCATCCAACACCTCAGTGCCTCTGTCCTGTGAAGCACTGAGCCTCTGGAGGGGTTTGGAGGCAGATGCTGGGCTGGATGCAGCATCCCAGGATGGCAGGATGAGAGGGAATGTGGGGATCTCCTTAACCCCAGGAGACCCCACAATATGTAGAAAAGTCCAGGTTTCTGGCCTGTGCTGTTGAAGGAGTCTGGAGTCGTTTGTTCGTGTTCTCAAGGCAGTTTATTAATTCCTTATCAAAAGTAGATTTCTCTGCCCTGCCAGGGTCAACACAGAACGCGTCCAGAGACACACTGCGCCCGCCCCGGGTGAGCTGTAATCTTTTATATTAAAAACTACGTATTTAATGTTGATCATTAAGTACCAATCCGTGCCCCTCACATCACCATGTCCAGATCTGTGTCAAACCAATCCAAAAGTGCCAGCATCACCAAGAAGATGGAGGTTATGAAGAAGAACAAAAGATAACATGCCACGTGTAAAAATCCTCCATCTTGTGTCTCAGACCCCCCTGTACAGATCTCCAACCCCCCTGTACAGGGCTTTAAACCCCCCTGTACATACATTCAAATTACCTTCTTTTTACTTATAACTACTACTATTTTACTATCTAAGTTTTTGTGACCTGAAATTCCTCATACAAAGTTGACAACCTGTTCCATGGATTAGAATCGGAGCTACAGGTATTTTTAGTATCATTCCAGGGTCCCCGACACCTCTGGCAAGGCTGAAAAGCCTCCTGAGCAGGTTTTGGGTCGGCCAAAGGCATCATAGGAACCCGCTGGGTTCCAACAAGGGAATGCCCTCAGGTCACACCAGGGGAGGTTTAGATAAGATAATAGGAAAAATAATAGGAATATAATAACAGGAATAGGAACATTTCCTTCATGGAAAGGGTGGCCAAGCATTGGAACAGGGGTAGTGGTGGAGTCACCATTGCTGAAGGGGTGACTGTGGCACTCAGGACCTGCCTTAGGGCTGACCATGCTGGGCCACGGTCGGACTCAATGCCCTCAATGGTCTTTCCCACCCTGATCTGTTCCCTGCCTGTGATCCCCTCTGCTCCCCATGGCATTTGCAGCTTCCTGACTCTAACAGGGAACACAAAGCCCTCCAGCCCTGCCCTTTAGCCCTCCAGTGCTCCCCTTTGCATCTTTCTGGAGCCCAGGCTCAACTAATTAATGTTAATTGGTTTGTACAGGTATTTTCCTCCCCTCCATGTGACCTGCTCCTGCCGTGAGCTCCAGCTGGTTTATAATGCCCTGCAGCAGTTCCAGCCTGTGGAACAGGAACATAAGGATGCCGAACAAGTGGAAGAGTTGCCTTTTTACTCCCCTTGCTCCCGAGGAACTTTGTATATTTGGGTAGTTTTGAAGGCTTGCTGAGCCAGCATGAGAATTCCCTTTGATTGATTGATTTATTTAGCAAGGAAACCCCACTTGTGAGCCTGGCTGTGGCACCATAACAATGAGATTTCCCCTCCCCTTTTCCATTTCCATGGGATGTTTGGGGAGCTAAAAAACAAGGGAAGGTTTTTGTCCTGGTGGCTCTGCTCTGGGTGACATTTGTCCAAGGTGGGGGAGTGAGGAGGGGCTTTGTCTTCGGGGTCTGGTTGCCTTTGAGAGACTGAAAAAACTCTACTCAAACTCCTTTTCTTTTTCTCTTAGAGCAGGCTTGGGGAGAAATCCCCTCATTTTCCACAGGGGTGAGCAGATGGGATGCAGGAACTTCCCCAGGTGCCAGGGAAGGTGAGGTCACCTGGGGAGGGGCGGCCTCTGCCCTCCAAGGTCACACCACCCCACTGCTGCTTTAACAGTTCAGGAAACACAAACCCCAAGAGTTTGGGAGGCTTTGATTACTGACTTCTGCCAGGGGAGAATCTGTTTTCCCCAGCAGGAGCTTTTATCTTTGCAGGGGATTAGCCCAGCTGGGGATTGCTGGACCAGAGATCAGAACACAACCACACAAATCCTCTCACCTTGAAAAGTTCTCTACTTTAGTTCTGTCCAAAGGATATTTTGCTTGGGTGCTTCCATCTTTAAAACACTAAACTCCTCCAAAGCCAAACTTTAATGTCATGTGGGAGTTTGCTTTCTTTGAGGAGTGGGAAATGCCACACATGGTGGCATATGCACAGCCCTGAGTCACCAGGGAAAAAATAAACATGGTTTGATCCATGTGCATCTGTTCCCTGGGAGAGAGGTGCCAGGGGATGTTTGCTTGGGTAAGTGCTGCAAGACAGGAGCAGCTCAGTGTGAAATAAATAAAAAATGATCTGAAAATTAACCTGGAGCTGGCCTTCCCATCACAGACTGGAGCTTTGTGGTATGGAATGCATACAAGAGCTCCAGCCTGGCCTTGGACACTGCCAGGGATGGGGCAGCCAGAGCTTCCCTGGGAGAAGGGTCCCTGTCAGACCCGTGTGTGATTCCAGGAGCTCCCAGGCCCAGCACACTTCCAGCAGCTCGGAGATGAACGTTGGAAGGATTAAAGCAGGAAAGAAACAGCCAGGTTTGAGGCAGGCAGTGATTTCTCCCTGCAGGGTTCACAGCGATGAGGCTCCTGCTCTGTCCTGGAGTGTCTGAATTGAAGGGAGGTGTCCCCCTCAAAGGCTCCTCCTGCCTCAAACCCGGGCTCAGGAAAGGAATCGCTCTGGGACATTGGAGAGCAGGAAATCAGACCCGATGTTGTAATTGTGTTCCTCCCTGGCCCTAAAATCCATTGATCTGTGACAATAATTGCTAGAGTTTACTGATTTTCCTTGCTTTTTGATGGCAAGTAAGAAGCCTGTCTGTCTCCTGTGGCTGAGCTGACCTGGAAGAGTTTCCTCTTTTCATGAATTGCTAAAAATCAAAATTGATTCAGCAGAGCCAAAGACAATTCTAAAACAGATCTCTGCTTATCTGTTTGGTGTTCCATGTACTTGTTTGATAGACTCTGGCTGTCAGACTCCTCAGCATCCTTCCAGAGGTGGGTGTGGGAAAGCTGGGGTGTGGAGAAACACCACAAATTACTGGACTTCACGGCAAGCCCTCACCTCCCTCTCACTTAGTGACTGCTGAAAATCCTGGACATACCCCAAGCTGTGTCCTAATCTAGGCTGCAGAGTAAAATTAGAAAGCTGATTTGACTCCATGTTCCCAGAAATGTCAGATCATGTAGAAAAGAAGGGATTTTAATTTTTTTTTTTCCAGGAAATCATCCTGCTTCTGCCAGGAATTGGTGCTGTTAGGCTTTGCTAAGGGAGCTTCCCAACACCTGGGTGCATTTCCTGCAAACACTGCAAAAATGGTGCAGAGATTCTGGAATTCCAGGGAATTATTTTTCTCTCTGGCACAGGACCTTCCCACCACCCTGAAAAGCCCCCTCTGTGTCTGGCAGGTTTTAGAAGAGCTGCTCCCCTCCTGTGCTCCCAGCCTGCTCCTTCCTCCTGCCAAGACCTGCGTGTTTTGTCTTCCCCGTTATCGCTGCAGAGACTCAAACATGATATTAGTTTAATTAGAGATCAGCTCCTTTTATGGCATGCAAATGCCCTGTCTGACTAAATCCCCCTTCTGAAGTTGGCAGATGCAAATTAAATCCTGTGCACTGAAGTGTAATTTGGCTCTGAACACTCTTCAAGTCCCTCAGTTATTCAGGGGGTGGAGGGGAATTAGTCTTAAGCTGCATTTGTTGCTTTCTCCTCCCTTAATTTGTTTATCTCAGCGCTACTGAAGCAATATTGGATGGAGACAAATTGCCAAGTGACACGGGAGCGAGAGCCAAGGTTTCACTGCTGGGTTCTGGAGCTGGAAATAATCAAGGTCCAGTGTACCTGAAATAATGGAAAATCTTGGGCCATCTGCCACTCTTGCCCCTCCTGCTGCCAGTGTCCAGCAGGCTGGGAATGGCCAGGCTGGCACTCAGGGGCAGCCGTGCTGGCCTGGGGCCATACCAGGCAATCCAAGAGCCCCGTTCCCAGGGAAAATCTCTTCTTTAGCTGCTGCATTCCCATCAGGAAGGGCGATTCTGCAATCCCCATCCTACTGGAGCTGGCCCTGCACTAAACTGGTTCCTCCACACCCCCTCCTTCCCTGGGGGGCTCAGGGAGAGCTGCAATCACTTTGTTTAGGATTACAGGGGAAGTTTCACACTGAGGGTCTGCAGGAGATTGTCCCACAAAGAAAGGCTGAGAGAACTGGGATTGCTCAGCCTGGAAAAGAGAAGCTTCAGGGTGACCTGGCTGTGGCCTGAAAGAAGATGAAGAAATAGGGAAAGGAACTGGGGACAAGGCCTGCAGGGCCAGGAGCCAGGGAATGGCTTCCCAGTGCCAGAGGGCAGGGCTGGATGGGATCTTGGGCAGGAATTGTTCCCTGGCAGGGTGGGCAGGGGCTGGGCTGGAATTGCCAGAGCAGCTGTGGCTGCCCCTGGATCCCTGGCAGTGCCCAAGGCCAGGCTGGACATTGGGGCTGGGAGCAGCTGGGACAGTGGGAGGTGTCCCTGGGACAGGGGGAGGTGTCCCTGTCTTGGCAGGGGTAGCACTGGTTGGGATTCAAGGTCCCTTCCACCCCAAACTCTTCTGTGCTTGTTTTATTTTATGATCCTGGTATTGCCCCAGAGGTTTTCCACAGTGCCACTGAGCAGGTCCGCCTTGCAGAGTCCACCTTTCCTTCACTCTTGAGGAGCAGCTGTGTGGGGCTGTGCAGGCCAATCCCATAGCGAGAACGTGCTCCCACTCCTTCAGCCCCATCCATCCTCTCACTCTGGCTGCAATTGAAGCCAGAAGCACTTTGGGCCAGCACCAGCAGATTAATTACAGCCCATAATCAGTATTTTTCTCCATTGCTCTCAGACCAGGAAGCGATGCAGCCCAGGTAGTTTTGCCTCTCGGTAACACTTGCCCAGCTTTGTGCAGAGGCTCGGTTTGCTGCCCTGCTCTCGCTGCCTCGGAGGTTTTGGATTTGGAGCCCGTGTTGGCTCAGCAGCAGGGTCTGATCGCATCGACTGCTCCTGTGCCACACTGCCCACACGGCTCCCAGCCAGCACCTGCAGGCTGCTTTGTTCAGAAGGAGGATTTTAGAGCCTCCCCTGTGCTGTTTTGCAGGAATGAATCAAATGGGGGAATCTGGAGGTAACAGCACTTCAATCCCTGCGTTGGTGCTGAGCAGCTGAGCAAATAAGTGCCTTTCAATTACCGACTCGTGCAGACACTCCCTGCTTATGTTTTATAACAATGATTTGGGATCAAGAGGTTTGCAGCTAAAGGGATAAACATTTAGCCCAGATAAGCAGATTTGTAGAAATTATTGTTATCCTGAGCTGGTTGGATTCATTAGGTCCCAGGCGCGGTTGGCTCTGAAATCCGACGGGGATAAATGTATCCCACCAAAGTGAAATCTGCTCAGGGATGAGTCTGAATTATGGTATATTCATAATAGCATTTCTTTCTGGTGTTTAACATGGTGAAGATAGACAGGGCAGAGAAATTATTTTTTTCCCCAGTCTCCCTGCCCTCAACAAAACATTGGCAGGGGGATTTTTGGGTGCTGCCAGCAGCAGCAAGGGGGAAGGAAGGATTTGGAACAGAAGTGAAGTGAGATCCTGGACATTTACCTGTGAGGGACAGCAGGAAAAGAGGTGTATAAATCCATGGGTGGTGCTGATCCCAAAGCACTTGGATTCCCAGGACATTTTGGGAACAGTTTTACTCCTTTGCTGCACCCCACATTTGCACAGAGACCTCTGTGCCCCTCCAGAGCTCCTGTCTCTTGTTTGAGGGTTCTGCCCTTCCTTCCTTCCTTCCTTCCTTCCTTCCTTCCTTCCTTCCTTCCTTCCTCCCTTCCTCCCTTCCTCCCTTCCTCCCTTCCTCCCTTCCTCCCTTCCTCCCTCCCTCCCTCCCTCCCCCCCTCCCTCCTCCCGTTTTTGCACTAGAGGAGCGTTATTTTGGGAAAGGGGTGAGATTTGCCCACTGTGGGGGGGTGCCAGATACCTGGGCAGAAAGTCACCTGGAAAATCCTCACCCATCACTCTGCTGCCATCCTTTAGTCAGGCTGGGCCAGAGGAGCAGCCTCTGGAATAAAGCACAGCCAAGGATGGGCAGCAGAGCACACACTTAGGCCAGGATTAGTGCCAGGAACAGGGCAGATCCATCGTGGCTGTGGCATGTTCTCCTCGTGGTTCCGGGATGGATAATGCCCCAATCAATAACTGACGAGAGGGGAGAGGAGAAAGACTTTGATTCAAGGTTTGCCAAGACTTTGTAGAGAAGCAAGATTTATTGCAGCATAAAAATCCCGAATTTAGCCTCTGGCTTAATAGGCATTGGTGCCTGTGCTAATGTGGGCCGGGATTTACTGTGCATCCCAATGCAAGGACAGCACATCCGTGTGCCTGCCCAGCCAGGCTGGGCTGCAGTCAGCCAGGGAGGCACACCCACTCCTGACTGGGAATACCTGATTTGCTTTAGTGCACCAAACATTTGGAATCCAGCAGGAGTTTGCAAACAGCCCTCAGTGTCAGCAAGGGGATCCAGGGCCTGGCTTGGCCCGGCATTTCTGGGAATCTGAGGGAATTACAGCCAGGGCTGCAAAACACCTCAGAACCCCTGAGGCTGGAAAAGCCCTCCCAGATCATCAGGTCCCAGCTGTGCCCGATGCCCACCTTGTCCCCAGCCCAGAGCTCTGAGTGCCACATCCAGGAATTCCTTGGGCACCTCCAGGGCTGGGCACTCCAAACCCCCCTGGGCAGCCCCTGCCAAGGTCTGACTCCCTTTCCATGAGGAAATTCCTGCTGCTGCCCACCCTGAGCCTCCCCTGGCCCAGCCTGAGGCCGTTCCCTCTCCTCCTGTCCCTGTTCCCTGGAGCACAGCCCGACCCCCCCGGCTGTCCCCTCCTGGCAGGGAGTTGTGCAGAGCCACAAGGTCCCCCCTGATCCCCCTTTTCTCCAGGCTGAGCCCCTTCCCAGCTCCCTCAGCCTCTCCTGGGGCTCCAGACCCTTCACCAGCTCCCTCAGCTGCTTGTGGGGTGGGTCACAAAGCCCTTGCAGAAAAGCCCAAATGAGGCTTATAGGATGCAAAGTCCACCCAGCAACTGCATCTCCTTCCCCATCGCTTTGGGGCTCCTCTGTTGCTTTACAGGGACAGAGGGATCCCCCAGCTCGAGGGACAGGCACGAACTGGTGGAGTGGGGGAACAGGAATCCAAACCAACGCCTCACTCTCCGTCTCCCTTTAAGCAGCACTCAAACATCCAGGACAGGACATGGATTGGCTTTTCCAAGCCAGCTGAGAGCTCACAAAATGCTGGATAGAGCTGGAGAACACCCTCAGGCATGGGAGGACACAGCAGGCCTCGGTTCCATCCAGGGCTGAGGGTTCACAGCAGGCTCTGGCAGGGCAGGGCTCTGTCTTCCCCGTGCCACAGAAATTATCTGATTTCCCTCATTTCCAATGGGCACCCCTGGGCTGTAATTTGGCCATTCCATCTGTGGCATTTGATGAGTCTTTCTTTTATAATTGGGACCAAAAATGGCAAAAGAAAAAACAACAGGATTTTGCTCACAGAATTCAAAGACACAAAGCAAATAAACTGCCAGTAGTTCAGCTGGTGAAAGGGATCAATCACTAATAATTACACCCTGAGGGATGGAAACTTTGAGAAGCAGTGGAGGTGAGAAGGGAGGAAGCTGGAAAGAGTTCTCTGAGCTTGACATCTGGTCAGGTAGAAATGTTCTGATATTCATAAGGTGAAGTTTTCTCTTTAGAGGGGACGAGAATAAATTCCCTCAGTGTCCAACATGCACAGCCATTCGCAGAGCCACACTCTGTCCTGTCAGAGGTTATAAAATGGGATTTTACTGGGGTTTTTCTATCTTACTTTAATTTTGTGCTACTGGTGCGGGTGAAAGAGCTCCAGAACAATATAAATCTGTATAAATAGCTGTGATCTCACTGAACAGAACTGCGTTACACTATTCTCTCCAGTAATAAACCTTCCCTCCGGCTCAGCCTTGCAAAGGGCACAGCTGAGCTCTGGGAGCCCTGACCTGTGCTCCTAGCAGGAATGTTCACAAGCCCTTCATTTATTAAGCTCATCCCACAGAAATGCTTAAAATTGAGTAATGTGCTGAAAATCAGGAGTTCCACTCAGAAACGGGGCGATGGAGGTTGTCCCTTCCCTGAATCCTGGAACAAAGCCCATATTTTTTTTGCTGGATTTAAACATGCAGATGTGGCATGTCCTTGTTATTTCTCCAGCTGCAACAGGAAAATTCCAGAAGGTGAATTTTTATTTTTTTAATTACTTTTTTATTGGCATTTTCATTTTTTAAAGATAAACGTCACCAGGTTCCCGTTACTGAAGCAGCCACACAGGAAATGGCAATCATTTCTGTTGATATTATTTTCCTCTTAGGGATTAACAAGGACATTATTTATTTAGGAATTAAAGGGTTGGGGCACTCCCTGGGGCTGGGGTGCAGGGAGCTGTGGCTCAGGGCAGGAGCAGAACGAGGGGCAGGGGGTGGAACCTGCAGCACCCCAAGGGCAGGGACAGGACAGGGACAGGACATCCTCCAGGGCAGCCAGGGGAGGCTCTGAGCTGAATGTCCGTGTACAGATCAGGAAGAGGATGTGTTCCAAGGGAGATTCCAGCAGAGTTACCCATGGGATCAGCTGGAGGGCACCGTGCTGAGGCCGAGCAGGAGGAGCTGAGCTTTTCCTTCTCCCCTGTGTCCCCTGGTGTCTGGAGCTGCTGCTGAAGGGTGATGTTGCCTATAAAGGCTGAGCTGGAAACAGAGAGCAGGCAGAGTAAAAGAATAAAAAGGGATTTATTGAAAGGATCCAGCCTGGGCCGTGCAGGAACCCCTTGGGGCTGCACCCAAGCAATCCAGCAATGGGCCCAAAATGGATCCTGGGCACGAGGCCTCACACTTTTCTAGGTTTGGGTCCATCAGCAGATTGGAGTTAATTGTCCAATTCCAGCCTCAGGTTCTGAAGCTCCATCCTCTTTGTTCTTTCTCTCTTCTTCCCTGTTGTTTCCATTCTTGGACCTAAAATTTGACCTCGGTCCCAGCTAGAAAGGAATTGTTTTGTGTCCCTACCCTGTGCAGAGAGCTCAGCAACCCTTCATATGAAACCAGAACTGCACATAAACCAGTACAGAGTCCAAAAAAATATAAAATCTAAAACTTAAGGCATCAGTGGGTGTGCCACTGCCCTTGCCCTGGAATTCTCTTGGAAGCAGGAAGGACCTCAGGCCTCAGGATCTGGCTGCTGCTCTGTGAATCAACTTCATGTAAACCTCCGGGTCAAGAGATTAATCAAATAAGGGAGGACAAGCCCACGCTGACTCTTGGCACTTCCCACCTTGGCAGTCATTTTCTCCTTCCTTTCCACGGAATCAGCTCCCTTTGGCCTGCCCTTGCCAGTGACAGCTCTGCTCAGCCTGGAGAAATTCAGATGACTTTTCCCCCTCCACATCCCTGCTCTGCTTTCCCCGTGCTCCTCGGATCTGTTTGCTCCCAGCCCAGGGCTCCCTAATTGTATTCCAGCAGAGATGAACCTCCTGATTAAAACTCTACCCCAAGCCTGCCCAGGCTGCAGCAGCACAGGTGTCAGGGCCCCTGGAACTGCAAACTCAATCTTCCTGATGGATTTAATTCGGGCTCTGCTCTGTCACCCCCGTGCTGGGCGCAGCCCCTTCCTCGCCTGCCCCTCCTCCCCCTGGCAATCTCCTCATTGCTTAAAAATATTCAGCGAGGTTACATCAAAGCGAATATTGTGTTATTGTTGCCAGGGGTGACATTAGATGAGAATTATATGAAACAATAAGGGCGCTGGAGTATAATCCGTTTGACATTTGGAACATGTTCCCAGTGCTCCGTGCTCCTCGGAACGCTCACACAACAGAACCGTCTTCATTTTCAGCACAATATTTCTGTGCGTGAGGAGATTTATCTCTCTTTATTCCTCTTCCTGGTCACTCTCCGCAGGAATTCGATGGCTGTGACCCTGTTCAAGCACCATTTCTGCTGTTTGTACGCACAGGAGGAGGGAGCACTGAACTATGTCAGCACAGGGCTGCTCTGTGGGCCCAGTGCTTGGGCTTAAAATCCTGGAATGGGTTTGGGTGGGAAAGGACCTTAAATCCCATCCCACCCCGTCCCATCTCCAGCCATGGCAGGGACACCTCCCCCTGTCCCAGGGACCCCTCCCCCTGTCCCAGGGCCCCCTCCCCCTGTCCCAGCTGCTCCCAGCCCCAATGTCCAGCCTGGCCTTGGGCACTGCCAGGGATCCAGGGGCAGCCACAGCTGCTCTGGCAATTCCAGCCCAGCCCCTGCCCACCCTGCCAGGGAACAATTCCTGCCCAAGATCCCATCCAGCCCTGTGGAAGCCATTCCTGATCTCTGTTCTAAATCTGCCTCTGGATTTCCCTTGTGGCACCCAGGCCACAGCCACCAAACTCCTCTGAATTTACAAAGGCTTCAGTAAAATGTTCAGCTTCGTGGCCAGGGCACATCCAGGAAGAAGGATTTTGTGATTCCCATCTGCATCTCCGTTCTCCTGTTTGCACAGGAGGCAGAGCTCCTCCCCAGTGGGTGCTGGGGATGTGGGCACCCAGCCTTGCTCCTTCCTCCATTCTACCTTCATCCCAATACACAAAGACTGACAATTCCAGGGATCAAAGCCTCCTTCCAACAGCCTCTCCAAGTTCATGCAGGCAGTGACTCAGCTCCCATGTTCCTGTATCCACACAAACAGAGCCATCAGCACACACAGAGAAGCTGCTCCTCCCACAAATGTCCACATTCCAGTTATCTCAGTTACTGATTCCACAGGATCAGCTCATCTTCCTGCCAGATTCCCCACACACAACATCCCTCCCTCATGTCCGTATGCTCAGCCCTGGCAACTGAACTGGTTTTCCATTCAGCCCTGAGATCCCTGTGGAGCAGCAGATCACTTTTCACCTGGAAAAGGTGGAATATTGCACCCAGAAGAGGTACATACAGGACACAGAGCATTGTCTGGGATGTGCAGAGGTTTTAAAGCACTTGGGATTAATTTTGGCGAGAGGTGGAGGCTTTTGGTAACTTGGGTTTGAGACAGAGAAGAATGTGGGAACTCTGTTCAGAGAGGGAAAACTGATATTGCAAGGTTCCAACAGCAAAGTCTTCAGCATAACTGCATAGCAATGTGCTTATCCCACATAATCCCCCTGCTCTGTGTTATTTTCACTTCAGGAATCATTATCTTGCCCTCTGAGGTGCTTGCTGGGAATTATTTCCTATGAGAACTGTGCATCCATCCTGAAGACCCAGGCCAGGTTTGTTTGAAGTTTCCTGAGGGTTTGTGAACTTGCTGGAGTGTCTGAGATGATTTTTGGGGCTCACATGAGCACAGGTGAGCCTGGTTGGGCTCTGCTTGAGATTCTGGGCTCATTCCTGTTCCGTCTCAAAGCAAAGTGGATGGAATATAAAAAAGATGGAACACAAACCTTCCCAAACAGCCCCTGAACCAAACAACTGTTGAAACTTTTGCAGAATGAAGCAGTGAGAGATCCCTGCACCAGAGACGTTTCCATCCTGCCAGGCAGTGATTGTGCTGCAGCTTCCCAGGATGGGAAAAGGAAGCTTTGCACATTCGGGATGGGCTTTATTTGCTTCAGAAGCTGTGGGTGAAGAGCAGGAGTTTGGGATTCATGTGCTCTGTTCTCCCGGCCCAGCAGCCCTGGCTGCTCTGCTCCCTCAGGCCAGCAGCCCCAGCACCAAGGTAAACCCAGCCCCAGTGACCCTAAACAGGAAAATCAGTGCTGCTCACAGGCCAAAAGGGAAGGAAGGAACAAAAAGGCTTTTTGAAAAATCATTTGGAGCAAAAGATAACAATTCATGGTTGGGGAAGCACCCAGGATAACTGAAAGATTATAACATTTTCCTCCCAATTTGCAGATGTGTTAATGTGGCTCCTTCCCTACCAACAGCCCCACAATGACAAATCAGAGCTGGTCCAGGTCAGAGGGATTGGGAGAGACCTTAAAAACCAGCTCAGCTCAGCTCAGCTCAGCTCAGCTCAGCTCAGCTCAGCTCAGCTCAGCTCATGTTAAAGCTCACCCGATGGCAGGGACACCTCCCCCTGTCCCAGGGACACCTCCCCCTGTCCCAGCTGCTCCCAGCCCCAATGTCCAGCCTGGCCTTGGGCACTGCCAGGGATCCAGGGGCAGCCACAGCTGCTCTGGCAATTCCAGCCCAGCCCCTGCCCACCCTGCCAGGGAACAATTCCTGCCCAAGATCCCATCCAGCCCTGCCCTCTGGCACTGGGAAGCCATTCCCTGGCTCCTGGCCCTGCAGGCCTTGTCCCCAGTCCCTCTGCAGCTCTCCTGGAGCCCCTTCAGGCCCTGCCAGGGGCTCTGAGCTCTCCCTGGAGATTCTCCTCTCCTCTCCCAGTTCTCCCAGCCTTTCCTCACAGGAAATACCTGATTATAACTTTCACCTCTGGCTCATTTCCCACATAAACCCACCTTCAGTCCCTGCACTGAATTTCCTCTGCTTGGACTCCTCAGTCCAACCCCTCAAGGTGGGCACCTGCAGCCCCCTCTGGTCCTGATCTCTCCCCACACATCTCGGCTTCTCTGTGCCAAGTGAGCTATCAGGTGAAAGATTTTCCTGTTAAGAAGTGCCTGTGGAGCTCTTGGCATTCCTGGGAAGGAATCTCAGAGCACAGGACAGGGCAGCGCTCAGCACTCCAAGGTCAGAGCAACAGGAGCAGCTCTCAGCCCTGGCAGCCCCCAGCAGCCCTGGGGCTGAACCCTCTGTCCTGTCCTTTTAGCTGAGCATGGAGATAATTAAATTTTGCACCGTGGTTACACCTCAGTAAATATTGTCTATAAAAATCAATTGGCATTTACTGTACTTAAGGTATAATAACGATTCTTATAAATCTAAATTATCCCAATAAATCTAAATTAAATGCCTAGGTTTAAATGTATTTAGGACATTTAATTAATAAAGTGTTACCAAATAACCATTACTAATCTGTTTACTTCAAGCCTGATTTCCATTTCCAAAGGATTTATTTCTCAGCAGTGTGTGTGGGAGGGTGAAAGGATGTGAAAGGGTTTTAAACAGCTACTGCAGGTACCAAAAATATTGGGAAATTGCCCAGGAAATTCCCTCTTCTTTTCCCCCATGGAGAAATGCTGATATGCTGGAGCCAGAAGTTTTCAAAGAAAAAAGTTAATTTTGATTTTACTGGAATTTTAAGTGTTCAGAAAGTTCTGAAGTCTGAAACTTTCTCTTTCAACATTCTCTTGATTTAAAGCTCTGCTTTGCTGTTAAAGCTGATTTTCCAATTAAAAATTTAATTGAACTGGGAAAGACAGAAAACAATTAAGGATGAAAAGGTCAAAATCCAGAAGAACTGATTGAAATAAAGCCTCAGATTAGACACAAACACTTCACGGATTATCTACCCACTGGTGAAAAACATGGATTTGCACTTCTTTTTCCTTGGAATGTCTCTTGGAAAGGCCCTTCCTCTGGAGACAAAGCAGCTCCTGAGGTCGCTCGGGACCTGGAACAGGCGAGGCCTCGAGGTCACGCCATCCCAGCCCAGCTGGGCTCAGCTGATCCTGCTGGAAACCCCAGACTCCCTCAGCCCAGGACACCTCGGGAGCCAGAGCCGGTTCTTCCCCTCCATCTCAGGGTTCCTGCCCCCCCTGTGAATTCCCCGATCACAACAGTGGGAATGGGAATTTCCTCTGGAAATGGGATTTTATTGCTCAGCGTTTTCCTCAGCAACTGCACCACAGAAATTCCACAACCTCACCAAATGAAGCCAATATTTCATCTGGGCTGGAACTGTTTTTATTCTGGGTTTGTTTTTTGGGTTTTTTTTGCTAAAAAGCTGCAGAAAACACAATTCTTGTCAAGCCAACCCCCAAATATTTTTTGCAGCTTTTGCAGCCAGCTGTGCTGCTGGGCCCCCGCCCTGTTAACCCTGGATTATGCCTCCCTCCCCCCATAATTAACATCATTAGGCTGAGCTCACGCAAAGCCAGAGGGTCAAACTCAGCCTGGTGCAGTTTTTTTGTACCAAACCCAGATCTACCCTGGTGATTAATTTAGCTAGAAACACATAATTACAGGCAGTAAAAAATTATTTCTTGTGCTGCTAGAAAGTGCCTGAGAGTGTTCCCTGTGTGACAGCAGCACCTGGCACAGCCCGGCCGGGCATAGTCCAGCTGGAATTAAATTATTCATTTTAAAGGTTTGCTGCCCCATAGGATGGAAGGGGAGGTCCCAGCCCAGCTGTGTGGGGAGAGATCAGGACCAGAGGGGGCTGCAGGTGCCCACCTTGAGGGGTTGGACTGAGGAGACCAAGCAGAGGAAATTCAGTGCAGGGACTGAAGCTGGGTTTGCATGGGAAATGAGCCAGAGGTGAAAGTTATAATCAGGTATTTCCTGTGAGGAAAGGCTGGGAGAACTGGGAGAGGAGAATCTCCAGGGAGAGCTCAGAGCCCCTGGCAGGGCCTGAAGGGGCTCCAGGAGAGCTGCAGAGGGACTGGGGACAAGGCCTGCAGGGCCAGGAGCCAGGGAATGGCTTCCCAGTGCCAGAGGGCAGGGCTGGATGGGATCTTGGGCAGGAATTGTTCCCTGGCAGGGTGGGCAGGGGCTGGGCTGGAATTGCCAGAGCAGCTGTGGCTGCCCCTGGATCCCTGGCAGTGCCCAAGGCCAGGCTGGACATTGGGGCTGGGAGCAGCTGGGACAGGGGGAGGTGTCCCTGGGACAGGGGGAGGTGTCCCTGCCATGGCAGGGTGGCACTGGATGGGATTTAGGATCCCTCCCAACCCGAACTATTCCCCGATTCCCTGATTCCCTGATTCACCTGCAATTGTAGGAGAGCACTTTAGTTAGTGAATCCCTCATCCAGGCTGGTTCCCACTCCCACTGGAGGCAGGGACTCATCCCAGGGGACTCGTGCCAAGCTCACCTGAGCTCAGGGCACTTCATCACATCCAGCCCCAAAGGGCCCATGAGCCTCAGTCCAGTCACTGTGGAGAGCAGAGCACAGAAAGCCCTTCCAGGGAGATGAGGTGTTTTGGAGCCTGTCTGTCTCCTTCTGTTTAATTCAGACGGAGTTTGGCAGATGGAAACAAGCTCTGTCCTAAAGAGGCTGAGAAGATCATCCTTAAAGGGAGCCTGGCGTGTCTGCCAGAGCAGTTGCTTAGCCCTGGGAGTGACATTTGACTTCATCTGTCTAACAAGTCTGATGGGCTCTCAGTGTCTCTTCTGATTGGGTTAATTTATTTGTTTTCATGCTAAGTTTTATTGTTTATTGATTTCCCAAGTCACCCTGAGCCCGTGTCAGTTTTTATCTGCTCCCAGTAATGGAAATCGTTCTGCGGAAGATGCACGGTGTAAAATCTTATTGCAGCCAGCCCAGGACCTACAAACATTGTTATTTACCATGATTACGGCCCGTGGAGATGACAAATCTGGGCCTCTTGTCCCTCCACTGCTCCACACAACTTCCAGTTTTCACATTCCATGTGCTCCAGACTTCGGAGTGCACAAATCCCATACTGAGGACACAGCGTGAGCAGCATCCAAGCTATCACTTCCCCAAATTCCGGGGCTCTGCATCACCCCAGCAATGCTTCCAGGCAGCCTGGGGGAATGTGACAAACTCCTCATGCCATGATCCTCATGCTCAGATTGCCCCAAAATGCCTTTTTAATGATTTCCAGAGATTTCAACCCAATTCGAGTCAGCAAAAGAGGAGTAACAGCAAATCTCAGCAGGGTGATGGTGACTGGGGCCTTTCTGGGCTGCTCTGTGTCACCCTGGGTGTGGTTTCCACGTGGATGTGGTGACTGGCACATGACAAATTGCTCTTAATTACTCAAAATTGCTCTTAATAACTCAATCCTGCTCCTGCAGCCCTGCACGCCTGAGCATGGCACAGTCTGGTTCCTTTTGGGGAGGCTGGAATCCCCCAGGCTGTCCTGTGTGGCAGGTGGGATGTGTGACACCTGAAGAGCAGGAAAACCCCGGGGAACAAGGGGCAGGACAGGAGGAAATGCCCTCCACTTGCACCACAGAGGGTTAAGTTGGATATTAGGGGAAATTTCTTCCCTGTGAGGGTGGTCAGGCACTGGCACTAGGGAAGAGGGGGAATCCCCAGCCCTGGAGGGGAGCAGGAGCAGCAGTTCCCAGTTCAGACAGAAATAACGTCGTGTGACCATCACAGCAGTGCCGGGCAGGAGGGGAACCCTGCTCCTGCCCTGGCAGCTCCTGGCAGCTTCTGCCCTGCTCCTGCCCTGCTCCTGCCCTGCTCCTGCCCTGGCAGCTCCTGCCCTGCTCCTGGCAGCTCCTGCCCTGCTCCTGCCCTGCTCCTGCCCTGGCAGCTCCTGCCCTGCCCCTGGCCGCTCCTGCCCTGCTCCCGGCCCTGGCCG
>VXBU01000252.1:588663-639207 GCA_013400315.1 Bombycilla garrulus
ACAGCTCCCCCTGCCCCCAGGCTGCACCTCTGGCCCCTGAGGTGCCCACATCACTTCTGCCTGTCCTGATGGGACCTGACCCTGGGGCCTTGACCCAGCAGGGACTGATGCACACCCTGAGAGCAGCTCTGCCTTCCTGCCTCATCCCCTCCTCCCTCATCCCTTCCTGCCTCATCTCCTTTTGCCTCATCCCTTCCTGCCCCATCCCTTCCTGCCTCTACCCCTCACAGCTCCCAGCTAGGGACCGGCAGCTCTGGCTGGGGAGGGTTTATGGTATTTCCATAACAACTGAGCCTGATTTCCACCGGCATCGAGACCCCTTTCCACCACAGAGGGTGCAGAAAAGGCAGAAATAATTCACATCTGCCTTGAAACTCCTTCCTGCTGGCAGAGGGATGTAAAAGAGTCCCCATCTAAGTGCCCAGAAACCCCTTCCTTCCCTCACTGCTCACTCAGCCTGTGACGCTGGAATTGCTGATGAGCTGACAGCCAACACTTAAATGCTCCGAGTCTTTATTATTTATTTCTTGGGCAGAGAATTACCACTCTGGGTTATTTTTATTTTACAGATCCAGCTTCTGAAACTACTTAAAAAGCTTTCGATCAAAGCTTACAGTGGTTCTGACAGAACACCGAGGGTTTGCGCTGGGGAGAGCCATCATTAATTATCAGACTGTGAGCAGCACTGATGGTGCAAGCATTTGATTTTGATTTAATGTCTAAATAAGCTCGCTTACAATGGCAAAGAGCTTCCTGTTTAATTGAAAAGCACTAAGTTTTCTATCTGCCCTTCTTCTTTTTCATTCTGGCCACGATCCAGGTGTAGAAATAGAAAGAAACATGAACAGAATGCAAAAAGTCGGTGTGAAAATGCATCAGAGGCACAGGAGCCTGCTGAGCCTTCTGCCAACACCGCTGCTGGCTTGTCTGGTCCAGCTCTGCTCTTCCAGGCTGTCCTTGTCCTTCAGCTCCCCTTCCATCCATCCCAGCAGTGCCAGCCCTGCCCTGTCTGTACCCTCTCCCATCACCCTCCATGAACTCACAGCACCACGACTTCCCCGCCTTCCCCAAAATGGGATTTTCATACTGAAAAATGCCTTTCCCGAAAGGCAGCTGAGCTGCTGTCCAGGAGCAAGGACATCGCTGTGCCAGGAGGGGGAACCGGCCCTAGGGGCATCTCCTGGCTGGCACCAGGGCTGCCCAGGGCTCCACAGCCTGGCAGACACACTGCAGGTGCTTCAGTGCCCACAGACACCAAACACTGCCCAGGGCACTGCGAGAGTGGCAGAGGAGGCTGAGCTGGCGTGGCACCGTGTGCCAGCCCCGCCACCGCCTGTGACCCAGAGTGGCACTGTGTGCCAGCCCCACCACCTGTGATCCAGAGTGGCACCGTGTGCCAGCCCTGCCACCGCCTGTGACCCAGAGTGGCACCGTGTGCCAGCCCCGCCACCGCCTGTGACCCAGTGTGGCACTGTGTGCCAGCCCCACCACTGCCTGTGACCCAGCGTGGCACTGTGTGCCAGCCCTGCCACCGCCTGTGACCCAGAGTGGCACTGTGTGCCAGCCCCACCACTGCCCAGCAGTGTCTTCAGCAGCTGCTGGCCATGGGACACACTGATCATGGGGACACACGGACTGTGCCGGACACACAGATCATGGGGACACACAGATTGTGGGGACACACTGATCATGGGGACACAGTGATCATGGGGACACAGTGATCATGGGGACACACAGATCGTGGGGACACAGTGATCATGGGGACACAGTGATCATGGGGACACACAGATCATGGGGACACACAGATCATGGGGACTCAGTGATCATGGGGATACATGGATTGTGCTGGACACACAGACTGTGCTGGACATACGGATCATGCAGGACACACGAATCGCTCCCGATCCACAGCAGTGACAGCCCCTGCCCCGTGTCCCCTGCCCAAGGTGTCAGGTCCCCACAGACACCCCCTCCAGGAGCAGTAGGAGATGCTGGATGCCCTGTGGAGCAGCTCTGGGGTTCCCCAATGTTGGAGTGAGCGCTGCCAGCTCTGTCCAGGTCCCCTCAGTCCTTCCACCCCTTCCACAGGGAGACTGGGATTGGGAACCATGGATGGGGACAAGGAAAACTTGGCTGGCTGTGCCCTGAGCCAGGTGTTGTGAACACCACGGAGGTCAAGAGGGGGGTTGTTGTAACTGGGAAGGAAAACCATTTCCCCCAGTCCCCACGTGGGGCTCAGGTCCCAGCAGCGTCCCCAGGCTGGGCTGGTGTGGACAGAAGGTTGTTGGAGTCAATGATTTATCTCAGTTCCTCCATGGACAAATCTCCTGCTGGGCTCTCCCTGTACCTGGCTGGGATCTGTCTGCAGCTGGATTCAGCCCCAGGGCTCTGGGTGGGAGCTCAGACACTCCTCAGGGGAGGTGACAGTTCTAGGGGAGCTCTGAGCCGCTGTGACAGCTCCTCTCCATTGCCCAAACTGCGTGCTCATAAACCATTTTCCACTTCAGGTGCCTTCTACAAGTGTTAATGAATTCACCCTTCCCAGAGCTCTGCACTGAGGGCATGGGGAGGAGGAGAAGCTGAGGATGTCTTAATTCCCGGGAGGAATATCCACCAGGGCAGCAGTGCCAGGCAGCAGAGCCACCCACATTCCTGGGCCTGGAGGCTGCTCTGGGTTTGTACACGTGTTCATCTGTAAAAGCTCAAACCATTGCACTGCTACTTGAAAAATTAGAATAAAATACAGCAAATTAGAGCAAAAAATAGAATAAAAATATGTTTCCTCTCTTAAATAAGCAGGAGAGAAAGGTAAACTGAGGCACAGAGCCATGACATGGAGACCTTACAGCCTGAGAGCTAAGAACAAGTGGCACGCACCAGACAGTTCCACCCAGCTGCAGACTAAATATCTTTGCTAAGTGACTTTAAAGCTAATGATATGTGACATGCGGAAATCAGGCTGCTCAGCATGGCAGGACACGCAGAGATAATGATTGTTTGTGAAAACCAAACCTCGGGAGGAGATAGGGCCACCCAGCAGAAATGTGACTTTGGCTAGAAAGGGATGGGACAGCACAGGGAGGTCACGGCGTTGCCACTGTGCCAAAGTTGGCCTGGCTGCTCAGGAAGGAACAACACAACCAGTGTGTCTAGACAGGGGCTGGGCTTGATAAGGAAAGCAAGATTTAGACATTGAAAAAGTCATTATTTCAAGATGAAACTAGAGATTTCTATCTCAGCTCTCATTTTCTCTGAGTGTATGATTGTGTGGAGCTCACAAAGCTGCAGATTTCTGCAGGCCCTGGGAACAATTTGCTTAATAAAGGAGTGTGGGTTTGACTGGCTAAATAACAACCCCTGAGCAGGGGCAGTGACTGCCCAGGCCTGCTCTGAACACACCCAGGTAGGACCGGGAGCAGCCAGGGCAAGCAGTCAAAGGGCAGCTCCTGCACTGATAGAAGAGTGGGGAGAGCAGGGAAATCCTCCCTGCACGGAGCCAGACTGGAGAGTTCCTGCACGGGAACCAGAGGAGCCTGTGGAGCACAGGGAGAGCTCAGAGTCCCAGGCTGGGCTGGGCTGGGGTGGGAGGGAGATTAAATCCCATCCAGTGCCACCCTGCCATGGCAGGGACACCTCCCCCTGTCCCAGCTGCTCCCAGCCCCAATGTCCAGCCTGGCCTTGGGCACTGCCAGGGATCCAGGGGCAGCCACAGCTGCTCTGGCAATTCCAGCCCAGCCCCTGCCCACCCTGCCAGGGAACAATTCCTGCCCAAGATCCCATCCAGCCCTGCCCTCTGGCACTGGGAAGCCATTCCCTGGCTCCTGGCCCTGCAGGCCTTGTCCCCAGTCCCTCTGCAGCTCTCCTGGAGCCCCTTCAGGCCCTGCCAGGGGCTCTGAGCTCTGCCTGCAGCTTCTCCTCTCCAGGCTGATGGACCTGGAGTAGTCAAGGATGGAAGAACCATCTGACAACTTCAAAGGCTGAGCCAGGAGGTCGCATTTGCTCCCCCAGGTTCTGGGGAGAAACAAGGTTTGCAAAGCTTCCCTCCCCTTCCTGGAGCTGCTCTTCCCTGCAAGGGCGGGATTTGTCCTTTAGCGTAGGAGAAAGCAGAGACCTGCTTGAATAATTGGTTTCAAGGCTCTTTGGTAATGCTGCATAATTTAAAATACAAAATCAAAGATTTTGTTAAACAGTTAAAAAAAAAATATCAACCAACTTCTTCTTTGGGAAATTGGAGGAAAAAATGTAATTGCAGACCCAAGGGAAAGTTTTACTTCCAGCTTAAGCACTTTCAAAAGTGATCATAAAAATAATGGTGAATTCTAAGCAAGGCTGCTGCAGGCTGGAAAATGGAAAAGTTTCATTTTAGCACTTTCCAAAGGGACACATCAAACTCTTCCTGAGCACAGCCAGCAAGCACAAGCCACTTAGCAGGAGAGGGATGGGTTTGCTGAAGATTTCAATCAGGCACTTGGTGTTTTGCAGCAGAAAATGGGAGTTTTTACTCCATCAAATCATCTCAGAAGTACCTGAGCCCGCCGGGCTGTGCCCAGGAACGGGGCTCTGCCTCCACCACCCGTCAGGAGCTGTCTCTGAGCTGCTCAGGGGTGCTGGGGATGGAGCTCGCCTTTCCCAGCTGCATTCCCGAGCCCTTTCCCCGGGACGGGCGCTCTGGGCAGAGAAGGAGCCGGAGCTTTTCTGGGGCATCTCCTCCCCTCGGTGGCGTGTAAAACACAGCGTCATTATTTCATTCGATAAAGTGGAGCACGCTTAAGACGCTTAGGCGCTGATGAGAGCTTTGATGTGGGAGAGGGCGATTCGAGTCCTTCTGTCGGGGGCCGATCCGCATAATCCCCTCTAATTCCGTGTCACGCTTTGTGTCCCTGCGAGCGCCTGCCGAGCTTTGCCTCTGCCTCTTCCCCTCCTGAACCGATCCTGACCCAGCGCCGCTGTGAGCCCGTCCCAGCCCTGCTGTCCCCGTGGCAGGAGGTGACAACCAAAGCGTGGCTGTGACACACAGGGCTGAGCGTGACACACAGGGCTGAGCTCGACACCGAGTGACAGAGAGGGGCTGGCATGGCTCCCTTGCAGCCTTTCGTGGCTCTGCAGGGCACAGAGTGGGCAGGCCGGGCTCAGCTCCAGGGTTTCCATCTGGCTGTGCCTCAGTTTCCCCAGAGCAAAGAAGTTCTGATCCATCACAGAATCCTGGAATGGTTTGGGCTGGGAGGGACCTTAAAGTCCATCCCATGGGCAGGGACACCTCCCCCTGTCCCAGCTGCTCCCAGCCCCAATGTCCAGCCTGGCCTTGGGCACTGCCAGGGATCCAGGGGCAGCCACAGCTGCTCTGGCAATTCCAGCCCAGCCCCTGCCCACCCTGCCAGGGAACAATTCCTGCCCAAGATCCCATCCAGCCCTGCCCTCTGGCACTGGGAAGCCATTCCTCGTTGTGCAAAGTCCCTTTCCAGCCTCTTTTCAATCAGCTTTCAGATCAGAATTGTTCATTTCTTCTTCCTAAGTTAAAACGGAGTTGAAAGGAACAGCCACAGCAAACTGTCCCTGCAGCTCTGGGGAGAAAGCACAGCTGAAATGAACTCAGGGATTTGCATCCCTGCAGTGGCTGCTGCAGAGTGAACATCTGGGTTTATTGTCTCCCATCACAGAACGGAAATCCATTCCCCCATTAATTTCAGATGAATATTTGAAGAGGCCTTTAGCAGAAAGCAAGCCCTGCACTGGAACCTCTGCAGTTACAAGGATGATGATCTTTGCTTTCCGTTGACAGCTCTGAGAAAACATGGGGAAACTGAACCACAAAGGACTTTTAGAACTTTTTGGCAAATAGAAAATGGAAAAGTTTTCTGCTTCAAGTTTAGTAAAAGCCATCACTGATGTGTGGGGTCCTTTTCATGCACCCCCAGCTATGAATCCCAGTTTAAGGAATTCCAAATTCTGTAAAGGAATTCCAAAGCCAGGGATTGCTTCACTTCCCTGAAGTGATCCCCATTGCTTGGAAACCCTTGCCATGATGCACCTCAGCTCAGTGGGAGGCTGCTGTCACCTTCCTCATGGAGGGCACAGAGCAAGCCCAGAGAAAGCAGAAACATTTCCACACCACCAAATCTGCGCTTTTCTCCTCTCAGAAGGTCCCAGCTCAGAAATGTCCCCTGGTGCTCTGAGCAGGTCAGTTCCCCACTGCAAGTGCTTTTCCCTGGGCCAGGGGGGTGGACCCTGAGCGGAGGCGTCCAAAGTGCCAGGAAAGTGCCGGAGAGGAGAGGGAGGTGGGGGGTGACCTCTATGGGGTCAGAGAAATCAGGGATCTCTCTAAAGGAACTCCCTGGAGTTCCAACACAGCCCTCACTGCCTGTCCCAGCCCAGCCTGGGGGCGGGATGCACCTCCAGCCTGTCATTCCTGGCTCTCCAGAGACTGATGGGGAGATTTTCTGTGAGTGCCTCGCTCCCGCTCTCCACTCCAGCACTAATGGAGGGAAGATTTAATGCTGTGGAGCCCATAACTAAAACTCTTATAACTCCCTCATTACATCTGCATCACACCCATTAAACATTCATTCCACATGAGGCTCTGCACAGTGACAGCCCCATTCCAGAGGGTTTTCCATGCCAGAAACCTGTGTTGGGAAGTGGGGGAAAAAAAAAGAGGAAGAGAGTTTTGAGACTCTGGCTCTAGACCTGGGCATCGCATGGGGATGCAGTGCATAATCCAGGAGCTTCCTGGAACTTGAAACCGAGCATGTCTGGCATTTTATTGTGGGAAATAAAAGTTTCCATCCATTCCCAGTGTCTGTGGCAGAAAGCACAGCTGATCTGGGCAGTGCTGTGCATCAGCTCCAGAGCTCCCTGAGCCCCATTAGGATCTCTGCATCCTCACCAGAGTGAAAGCAGCTCAGTCACTGGGAGCAGATAAAAGCAGCGTGCGCTGGCTGGGCTGAACTCCGGGGGCATTCCAGACGAGGAGGATTCCTGGTGCCCGTGCCCCGAGCGCACCGTGAGGATCACATGGAGCACGGAAAACAGCATGGGAGCAGTCTGTGCTAAAAGCTCCTCCCCAGCTCCTCTGTTGTTCGAGCTGAACGGAGCTCAGGGTTTGCAGTGCCCAGAGGTCTCGGGTTTCACACTGGTTTAATTCAGTGTTGCGGAGAACACAAGCCCCACACGCCAGCTTTGGCTGCGGGGTGTCAGGCTGAGAACCGGCCCCGGGCTGATGTAATCCGTTAGCACTTGACAGGCAAAAATACCTTTCCAAAGGAAAAGCGGTGTCGGAAGGAGCGAGGGAGAGGCTGGGTGTAAAAATACCAGCATTCTGACTCTGCCTGAACTTTGCTCCAGTTCTCTGCAATGACAAAATCCTGGGGAAGTGGGGATGAATCCAGCCAATGCTTCCGTGTCCGCAAGTGCTCAGGGAATGTCTGAACACTTGTGGACACGGAATGTGTCCAAGATCTGTCCAAGCTCCGAATCAGCTCGGTGGGTTTGTGTTGGAACCCAGGGGGTTCCTGTGATGCCTTTGGCCGAACCAAAACCTGGTCAGGAGGCTTTTCAGCCTTGCCAGAGGTGTCAGAAACCCTGGAATGATGCTAGAAATGCCTGTGGCTCTGATTCTAACCCATGGAACAGGTTGTCAACTTTGTATGAGGAATTTCAGGTCACAAAAACTTAGATAGTAAAATAGTAGTAGTTATAAGTAAAAAGAAGGTAATTTGAATGTATGTACAGGGGGGTTTAGGGCCCTGTACAGGGGGGTTGGAGATCTGTACAGGGGGGTCTGAGACACAAGATGGAGGATTTTTACACGTGGCATGTTATCTTATGTTCTTCTTCATAACCTCCATCTTCTTGGTGATGCTGGCACTTTTGGATTGGTTTGACACAGATCTGGACAGTGTGGTGTGAGGGGCATGGATTGATACTTAATGATAAACATTAAACAGGTAGTTATTAGTATAAAAGATTACAGCTCACCCGGGGTGGGCACAGTGTGTCTCTGGACGCGTTCTGTGCCAACCCTGGCAGGGCAGAGAAATCTACTTTTGATAAGGAATTAATAAACTGCCTTGAGAACACGAACAAATGACTCCAGACTACTCCTTCAACAGCACGGGCTGGAAACCTGGACTTTCCTACATATTGTGGGGTCTCCTGGGGTTAAGGAGATCCCTGCAGGTTTGGAATCACAGGATTTCCTGAGCTGGAAGGGACCCACCAGGAGCATGGAGCTCCTTCAGCCTTCCCTGGGCAGGGAGATGCTCCAGGCCCTCCTCATCCTCACAGCCTCCATTGGACCATTCTTGCTGTGCCTGGCCCCAGCTGAACTGAGAGATGAAAGTGAACCCTCAGAGGGAGGAAGGGGAACCTTCAGGGATAAGAGAAAACCAGCAGAGATGAAGATGAACCACCAGAGGGATGAAGGTGCACCACCAATGGGATGAAGATGAATGGTCAGAGGGATGAAGATGAGCCATCAGAAAAACAAAGATTAATCATCGGAGATGAAGGGGAACCATCCGAGATGAGGAAGAACCACCAGAGATGAAGGGGAACCATCAGAGGGATGAAGGAGAACCATCAGAGGGATGTGGTGAATTGTGCTCCACACTCTGTGCAGGGTTTCTGACCAGTTCTAGACTGGTTAAGGTTTAGTTTAACAGGGGTAATTCAGGAGAACCACACAGGCATCTCTACATTCAGAGAGAGCCCAGGCTCAGAGACAGACCCAGGGATCCGTGGATAGAGGATACAAATGTTGATGTTCATGATTTTAATGTTAGAACCTTTGGTTTGAATGGGAAAGCAGAACTAATATGAAAAGCAGAACTAATGGGAGTCAATCCCTCAAAGCTGCAGCAAATGGGGAATTCCACCAAAGGCTGGGATGGTTGTAAACAATTAGGGCCAATGTTCCTCCCTAGGCAGTGCCACTGAAGCTGGATGCAGCTAATTTCCAGCTGGGAAAAGGGGAGATGGAAAAAAATGGGATGCTAAGCACACAGCCAACAGAATTAAACTGAGAATTAATTTCATCCATTATAACTGATTGCTGTAAATTAAAACTAGAAAGAAATAATTGGTAGCATGTAGCTTTTAGTGTTTCCTCCAGATTAGGGGAATTAGATTTTTTTATTAGGAGCACTAAACTCCTCTGCCATGCTCCCGTGTCTCCAGCAATGTGCTTTCCTGATTCCTGATTCCTGTTTCCAGCCTGGTGCCACACTGGGCTTTGGGAACAGCAGCATTTCCTTCACTGGGGCCCAAATCCTGAGCCAATCCTGTGGGCTGAGCTGGGTTTGAGGGTTCCCAGAGGACAGGGAGGTGTTCTCTGATCCCAGGATCCCACAGGGCAGGATGATCATTCCTGCTGTGCTCCTTCAGAGAGGCTCCTGCTCCCCTGCTGAAGAGATTCTTCAGCTCCAGGGATGGGCAAACACCCAGGACGGCAATTCCTTGTTCCCAGGGACACGTAGAAGCTCCTTGGGTTCCATTTGTGCAGCAGGTTGGGGTGATCGTGGTGGTCCCTTCAGCTTCTCGTTGGTCCCCCGGAGCAATCCCAGGAAAATCCCTTTGCTGTGCTCTCAGCCTGCATGGAGCAGCCAGAGGCTGGGGATGAATCCCTCCTGCTGATCCAACTTCTCTCTGCAAAATCGTTCTGGGCCTCCTTCCCCCTTCCTTCATCCCTTCGTGCCCAGGAATCCGGAGTATGAAGCTGCCATCCCAGCACAGAGGGACAGCAGAGCCTCAGGGGTTAAACTTCCTCCCTCTCCCCTCTGTGGGAATGTTTCTTACAAGGAGTAAAGCCTTGGAAAGGCCCCACTTGGTGCTGGAGACGATTTCAGGAAATAGAGTTCTGGGCTGGCTGTTATGTTTTCCTCAGAGGATATTTTTGTGCATTTATTTAATTAATTCCTTCAGCTTACATAAGGGTAATAAGATTTTGATTTTTTTTTTTTTGCATGTCTGCAGCGCTCCCTTCCTTGAGAAGCTCCAATCCCTTTGGCAGGAGCAGGAATAGCCCAGACAGAGCTTGGTGAGGCCACTTCCCACCCGAGCTGAGCGTGTGGTGCCTTCCTGGGCCGGGATCAAAGGCCACCAGCTCCGATTAAACCTGCAGGGAGCTCAGGTGACATCATTCCAGCCAGGAACGAGCCTTAGACTCAGGTTTTATACCTTGGACTTTTCAGAGGGTGCTGAGGGATGCTGGGCGAGCACAGGAGTTCAGGGCATTGCATTCCCAACACTCCTGAGAGGCAGCAGCTCCAGGAAGGCAAATCCTGGTGGAGCTGAGGGAGAGGGAGGAGTGCCACCTACTGCAGCTCGCTGCCTCGGAACGCTCTGGCACTGGCGGAAATAGAAACTTCTTGTTTTGTAGTTGGAAACATAAAGGAAAGGGAAAAAAGGAGCGGGGAGGGGGGTGTGGAGAGAAGCAACCTAAAAAAAGGAATTTGCTGAATGGTACTTTGTGCCAGCTCCGTGTTTATAAATAGCCCCAATGACACTGCTCATTGCACGATGAATTTCGGAATATTACTGATCAGCAAAGAGTTTGAGCTGCAAATAACAATAAATGGGGGAAATGTGTATAAATAAAAGGCATTAAAAACCCGCTCTGTGTGGGATCAGCAACACATCTTGAAGCCTACATCAAAGGGACTCAATTAGCAGACACATTTTCTAATTACATGTTCTAATTTACAACAAATCCGGGTTTCTAATGAAGCCTTGATTGTTGGTGCAGATGGCGAGGACCGGACCCAGCATTCCGCACTCACTGCCAGTGCCAAGGCAACCACTTGATGCTCCAGACTCGGCTCCTTCTCCTGCTCTGCCCAGACACCTCCCAGTTCCCAATGCCCCAGGAATTTCCCCGAGCCCAAAGGTACCTGAGGGAGCAACTGGTGGAAGAAGATGAAGGAAATTGTCATTGTGGGATGAAACAGCAACCAAAGCACCTCCCCAGGCAGTCAATCCATGGGCTGTGCATTTGCCCTTTGCAATCCCACCTGGCACGTGCAGAGCAGGGAAAGGAATTTTTTTCCAGCAGAGCCCTCAGGCAGTTGCACAGGGATTATTTTTAATTACAGACAGCATTCCCACTCTGCTTCCCTCGAGCATTATTTGCAGTTTTGGGGCATTCATCGCTCCAAGTGAGATGAACACTGTGCCTCGGAGCTGATTTCTGAGCTGGTGGCTGGGACAGCTCTGAGGGTAATGGGAGCCATTCCCAGGAGAACAGGGCTGGGAGCAGCACAGCTGAGATCACAGAATCCCAGAGTGGTTTGGGTTGGGAGGGACCTGAAATCCCATCCAGTGCAACCCTGCCATGGCNCCAGGGACACCTCCCCCTGTCCCAGGGACACCTCCCCCTGTCCCAGCTGCTCCCAGCCCCAATGTCCAGCCTGGCCTTGGGCACTGCCAGGGATCCAGGGGCAGCCACAGCTGCTCTGGCAATTCCAGCCCAGCCCCTGCCCACCCTGCCAGGGAACAATTCCTGCCCAAGATCCCATCCAGCCCTGCCCTCTGGCACTGGGAAGCCATTCCCTGGCTCCTGGCCCTGCAGGCCTTGTCCCCTGGAGTTAGGATGGATTGAGTTCAGAGCCATTTCCATGCCCCCAGCCAGACCAGGGCACCACTGGCTCTTCCAGGCCCCTCTGTCTCTGCTCTGGAGATGTTTCAGTCCAAATAGACGCAACAAAGTGCTGGAAAAAGGGGGAACTGACACTTGGAAAGAGCATAACTAGCCTGGATCTTTGGAACAACAGCAGCAAAATCTGCTCCACTCCCATTTCCTTTCTTTCTGAAGCAAAGTAAAGCAAATTTTTCATTCCAAGGCTTTTAAAAATAACATTTATTCATTTATTGAAGACATTGTTATAACATTAACAGAGCCTTGTTCTACTCTCCATGGCTGATTGCTCTGTGTTATCCTGGATCTATCCTGGATCCCATTAGCTTTTAAAGCTGCTCTATCCAAAATTCATCCCAAGTTCAGCCTGCCCAGAACTTCACCAAAGAACAGACCCAGATTGAGTCACCAGCCCAGAAGCTGATCCCACCTTCAGGTCCTCCTTCCCAGGCAGGATGGAGCTTCTCGAAATCCCAATATTACAGCTGTGTTTATATTTTTAATGTTCCTCTGACCTGTGCCAAAGCCCTAAAGGGTCTGCAGGGAGGGAAGAGCTGCACATTTACAGGTGAGACTAGGACATCTGGATTGAGGCAAAAGAGATAAAAAACCCTGCAAGATCCCGATTACCACATCCCAGGAGCCTTCTTTAATAAGTCAGCCTGCAAGCCAGGTCATAAAATCACAAAACCCAGGATAAACTTGAGCGTAATTGAAGAGGAAGTGAGAAATACCCAAGCAGAGCCTTGGCTGCTGAATCCCCTTCCTGCTGCTGCAGCCCTGCATGAACAGCTCATCCTGCAGGAGCTCCCTGTCCAATATTGCTGCCTGCCTGGAAACAGCTCCCAGGAAATCTGTCTCCAGCACCAGCCCCAGCTGGACTGAACTGATGCTAATAAAAAAGTAATGTCAGTGCAGGATTAATTCCCACCGTGAGCAGGACTCCTCTGCTACCCCAGAGCCAGGACCCATTGCCGAGGTGTGGATCAGGCTGTGCCTGCTCCTTCCCACGTGCACAAAGGGCTCAGAGAGGATATTTCACTTGGGAGGCTCCAGTTAAGCAGGATGAAGTGGCTGCTGCATAAAGCTCCACAAAACAAATGTCAGGTCTGAAGAAGCTGCAAATGTTGTTGAACACTGTGATTTCCCAACAAATCCCGGGGCTTCCCAGGAACCTGTCTTTGACTTCTGCCAGCTGAGGGACATTTTGTGCCTTTTCCAGCCAGGAGCTCTGCTTGCCCAAGGGATTTCCCCTGACCTGGCCATCGTTCCCCCTTCTCCCCCAGCTGGAATCCAAGCCCTGCTGGGTGAGCCGGCGCTGAGATTCTGCCTCTCTGCAAATGAGGCAATTATTGAAGGACCACTAATTGGAAATCCTGCAAGCCCTGGGTGGATTAAAGCAGATTAACGGAGAAAGAAGAGCTGGGACAATCTCCTGCACTAATGCAGAGCTGCTGGCCTCGAGTGGCTGCACGCCCAGGCTGAGCAGGGGCAGCAGCTTCCAGAGGAGGCTTGGACCGATTGATTGATTTTGCAGATAATGATCGCTGCTCGCAGATAAAAGGCTCCAAGGAAAGACAGCATTAGCACAGGGTCAGAGTGGCCAGTTAGAGGATGCTCCCACACTCCAGCCTTTCCTAACACGACTGACATCCTTGGATACCTCTCCTGGTGCCAAGGGACTCTGGAGGCTGGGAGCTCTGGTTCGGGAGTGTCCCAGGCTCTGTCTGTCTGTCTGTCTGTGTTACAGAGCCCTGGGGACATAGAGGAACCCCAGGGGAAGATTCCCGGCATGGCTGAGGGGGGCTGGAGTGCCTGAGGGATCCAGAGCTGCAGATCCACCCTGGTGTCCTTCCCGCTCTCCAGAAGGGAGCTAGAGCCTGGCCTGAGCCCAGCCACAGGGATTCAGGGATTTCAGGGATTCGGGGCTTCAGGGATTCAGGGCCACTGGCAGAAGAAACTCCCTGTAAAAGACTGAACTTTATTCCTCATCCGAATTATTTTTCACACCGGGATGGAGTCACTGCTGGGAAATCTGCTAGAGCAGGATTCAGGACACCCCAGGGGATCCCCCAAGTATTCCCAAGCACAGGAATGGCCCTTGCAGAGATTTCCAGGTGGTTTTGCAGCTGCTGGGGCACAGACAGGACAGGAGAGAACAGGCTCAGGGGGTGAATCTGCTCTGGCTCCCTCCCTGCAGTGCCCGGGCTCCTTTTCCCACCCTTTCCCAACCCTCTGACAGAGCCAGGGCAGCTGATCTGAGGAGGGGGTGACAGAGGGGGCTCTGGAGGGGACACAGCGAGGGGTGCTGAGCACCAGGGTGAGGCACAGGTGAGACACAGGTGAAACCAGGGCCATGCTCAGGTGAGAGAGACCAGGGCCATGCTCAGGTGAGAGAGGCCAGGGCCATGCTCAGGTGAGAGAGACCAGGGTGATTCTCAGGTGAGAGAGACCAGGGTGATGCTCAGGTGAGAGCAGGGTGATGCTCAGGTGAGACCAGGGCCATGCTCAGGTGAGACCAGGACCATGCTCAGGTGAGACCAGGGTGATGCTCAGGTGAGACCAGGGCCATGCCCAGGTGAGAGAGACCAGGGCCATGCTCAGGTGAGAGAGACCAGGGTGATGCTCAGGTGAGACCAGGGTGATGCTCAGTGAGAGCACAGCTGGGCCCCCACCCCTGTGCAGACAGACCCACCAGCACAGCTGGAATTCACTCCTTGGCCCCTTCTGGCTCTGGAATTTCAGAGTTTGGGGCCAACCCCAGCCCTAATTAGTACCAACTCTTGTGCAGCTTTTAATCTTCTTGAAGCTGGGCTGAGAATATCAACTCCTTTACCTTGTTTTTCCTGGTTTTTCTCCAGCTGCTGCCAGGACCTGGATTTAAACCTGAGGAATTGGGCTGGAGAAGCTCCGTAGCTCATTAATAATCTGTGGAGCCATTAAAAGCACTCAACAGAGATTTCCCCACCATCTTTTTGCCATTGCAGAGTGAATTACGCGACCTTCCTCCCTGCTTTAGGGGAATGGCACAAGTGGCTTTGCCTGCACTTAGTTAAGAAACAGCCATGGATCCCATGCCAAGGGCACCGTTTAAATAACAATTATTAGAGATGAGATGAGAAACCTCTTTTATCTTTGGCCTTGATCGCATTTTAGAACCGATACCTTTCCCCCTCCATGGTTTCATTTACATATCAAAATAATTGCCTTCTAAGTTCCACAGTTCGTGCAGTCCTGGAGATAATCTGCCTTTCAAAGGCTGCTCAGGCCCCTGGATGAGCCCTGGGCGCTGGGAGCTCCATGGTGAAGCACAGAAATCCTTCAGGAAGGATCGATATCTCTGAGTGGAGTGGTTGCCATTACCACAGTGACACGAACCCCCACAATATCCTTTGCTTTTCATCGCCCTGGATCAATAGCAAAAAAAAAAATAAAATAAAAAAAGCCCAAATCAACCAGTTTTTCCCTTTATTCTGGAATGAAAGTCGATTTTTATGTGCTTCACTTTGTTTGTCATGGGAAAAAGTTGAATCTCAGCCCTGCCTGCCCAGCTCATGAGAATTCTGGGCTGTGTGGCTGCATCCAGGTCACCATGGAGATGCCAGGGTGTCACCCAGCCCGCCAGGCACAGGGCACGAGAGGGGCTCACATCTCACAGGGAAAATTGCTTGGGAGTTACAACCTTCACTTCAAACACTTCCCACTCTGCTTCTCACTTCTGCTTGGTACAAAAATGGGAAATGTAGAAGGGCAGGGAGAGCAAGGCTCTGGAAGATGGTGCTGTTGTCTGAAGAGAGCTGGGGGTGCTCCCCTGGAGAGGAGAAGCTGCAGGCAGAGCTCAGAGCCCCTGGCAGGGCCTGAAGGGGCTCCAGGAGAGCTGCAGAGGGACTGGGGACAAGGCCTGCAGGGCCAGGAGCCAGGGAATGGCTTCCCAGTGCCAGAGGGCAGGGCTGGATGGGATCTTGGGCAGGAATTGTTCCCTGGCAGGGTGGGCAGGGGATGGGCTGCAATTGCCAGAGCAGCTGTGGCTGCCCCTGGATCCCTGGCAGTGCCCAAGGCCAGGCTGGACATTGGGGCTGGGAGCAGCTGGGACAGGGGGAGGTGTCCCTGGGACGGGGGGAGGTGTCCCTGCCATGGCAGGGCTGGCACTGGGGTGATCCCTCCCGACCCAAACTGTGCTGGGATTCTGTGAGGATGGATAAAGTGTGGGAGAGCAGAGGGACTGTCCTAGGTTACAATGTAAAAATGTGCCAGAGGGTCTTTATTCTATCTCCATCTTCATTAACTGTTGAAACAAAGGAGGGGCAGTGTTTTTCTTTGCCTCCTCCCCTGGACTATCTCCTGTTAATGGGCCATTAACACCTTGCCCTATGAGTCATAGATAACTCCCTCCGGGAGCCCTTTGTGTTTAATGGGCCATTGTGAGGACCCACCCCATGACTCATAAAATGACATCAGCCCATTGTGAGGATCCACCACGTGACTCATAGAATTACATAATCCCATTGTGAGATGCTCCACCCAGGGGGAGGAGCCAAGCATTCCCACCTGGATATAATGTGGGAACTGGGACAGAACAGGGAGCCCTTACCCACTGGTTTCCAGAAGACAAGAGCTACCAGACCTGTCTACAGGATCACTACTTCAGCAAGACCACCTCATCTGGACTGCTGCCACGACCCTAACTAGCAGGGTATCAGGTTGTATTCTGACTCTGACAGTGATTTTTGTTTTCTTTATATTACTCACATGTATTTTACTTTTTCCTATTAAATTATATTCCTGACTTATTAGAGTCTCACTGGTTTTGCTTTCAAACCAGTACAGGGACACACGGACCTTTCACAACCCTTCCACATGATTCAAGCTTCCCATGAACAGAAATATTCCCAACAGGTGGAAAAATGAACACAACAGCCTGAACCCCTCAAGGCTGAATTCTGATTTCTTGTGCAATAGGAGGAAAAAAAACCCTTTTTCTGTCTGGGGTTTTGGAGTCCTTATTAAACCTTACGCTAAAAAAAGTCAAAACAAACCAAAGACCCAGAGCCGAACCTTGCAGAAATCCTGGGCTGTGTCTCATGTGGCTCAGGGACCCAATGGGAAACTGCCCAGCACAGGCACAGCTGGACACCTTCTACTCCTTCCCAGCCCCATCCATCCCTTCTTCAACAACACAGAAATGATCTCCTCTCTCACACTTGAGCTTTAACCTCAAGAAGAATTTACAAAGGTGGAAAGACCTTCTGAGGAGGGGAGAGGTCTAGGAGATCTCAAAAAATCCATCAAATGGCATTTTCTCAGCTCTGGTTTCTGTCCTTGCTTTTTGTCCTGTACTCTAAGGGGAATCTGGAAACAGTTCAGGTGCAAATCCATACCATGGACAGGCACTGGGGACAGCACAGGCTCCCTCCACCATATCCTGGATTGTCAAATACACTGAAACTCTGGATGAGCCCAAGTTTATGCCTAACACAAACTAGAGATGTAGATACAGACACAGATACAGTTAAATAATCTGTGTCTCTTATTGCTGAAAGAAAAAAAAAGTAACAATGGTTGATATCCCTTTGTGCTGCTGAGGAACTCCTGGACCTGAGCACAAACTGCTCCAGGGTTCTGGATCAGCTCCAATGAAACCTGTGAGGAATGGGTTCTTCCCCAGCCTCAGGAATAGCAGGGGCTCCTCCAGCTCAGGAATAAAATCACCTTGCACTGTCCTGTCTGTCAGGAAATTGCTGTAGCACCAGATCTCCATGGCATTCCAGGATTCAATGACAGACCTTGCTTGAGTTACATCATCTCCATCTGCAGAAATTCAAATAAAACATTTCATCGAGTTTCCCTTCCAGGAAAAAAGAACCTAACAAATTCAAACAAACGAAAACCACCCACCCCCCCCAAAAAAAAAAAAAAACCCAACAAAAAATTAAAAAAAACCCCCAAAACAACAAAACAGGAGAGAGAGGAGTGCAAGGCCCATGGCAGCTCTGAGCCAGCAGCAGCTCAGTCTGCACACCCAGCTGCCTCCTCTCCTCCCGGCTGTGCCATGGGTGACAAGGAGAGCGATGGCCCGAGTGACAGATTCCCCTGATGGCACAAGTGACAGATTCCTCTGATGGCACAGGCTCGTGTAATAAAGCGAAGAAAAGAGAAATCTCTCTCTCTATCCATTTTTAAAAGTGTTTCCCCTCCCTCTCCATAAACTGTGTGAGACAAATTGAAGCTAAAGCATCTTCTCCCTCCCAGCTGCTGCTGCCATGTCCCTGTCACTGCCGCTGTCACTGTAGCCCTGTGGGGAGGGGGATGGCTCTGTCACCAACCTGTGCTGGGACCCCCTGCACTCCTCCAGCCCCCCAGGAGCACTTGGCTGGTGAAACCCAGCTCCTCCGTCATAGCAGTGCTCATTTGGTGGAGCTGGGCATCCCTGTGGGCAGCCCCAGAGATTTTCCTGCACTCCAGACACTCCTTGGTGGATTCCCAACTGTGGCAGCAGAGATTTTCCACTCTGGACCCTCTGAAAATGCAGCACCCCAGAGCTGGACATGGAATGTCCAACTACCATGAACAGAGCGATCAGAGAGAGCCTCCTGCTCTGTGCCACTGCTGCAGGCGCCTCTTGGGTGTGGATGTTCTTCATGGCACCAAAGGAAAATGTTCTACTCTGGCACAGGAGCTCTGCAGGACAGGGATGTGGCACAGGGCGATTTGCAGGGATGTGGCACAGGAGCAGGACAGGGATGTGGCACAGGAGCAGGACAGGGATGTGGCACAGGGTGATTTGCAGGGATGTGGCACAGGGTGATTTGCAGAGATATGGCACAGGGTGATTTGCAGGGATGTGGCACAGGGTGATTTGTGGGGATGTGGCACAGGGTGCAGGGAATGTCTCCCCTGCCCAGCTGCAGTTCATTGGGATAGGAGCTGATTTCCTTCCTTTTCCTTCACTGCTCCCTTTCAGGAGTTGCCAATAAAAATGGAATGTGGTTTATGGCACAAATCACCTGTTGTGGAATAAATCCAATGGTGACTGCTTTCAGTTCTGTCATCAGAGAAATAAAACCTCCAGGTGCGACCTGAGTATCAGAACTTGTGTCCCAGTGACCAATACCACAACCATTCCAACCCTGCTCATTTTCCCTGAAGCCACTGCTGATGGTGCCTTGTGTTGGGAAAGAGAATCCCAGCCCTGGATTGCTTGGTTTCCTCGGGAAGCAGAGCAGCACCGGCAGGGTTCTGTCCCTGCAGGAGGAGAGTGAAGCTGCAGGGCTGAGCACAACCAGCCCCAGAGGAGATTGAGGCAATTGCTCCCCTCCCAGCTGTCACCCGGCCAAGCCAATTGCCTCTGCAGAACCTGGGACTCCACACGGTGTAATTTGCAGGAAAATAATACCGTGACCTGCCCCAGACAGCAAAGCTGAAGGGCTCCAAGGCCGCCAGATAAATGTGAGGCAGAGCTATGGATATAATCATTTAAGACCCGAAAGCAAGAGTAATGAATGAATGCTGGATTTCAATTATCCTGAGATAATTCAAATTACTTTAAATAGATAGCTGACCTACTAAAAACTGCCTGGGCTCTCATTCTGCATTTGCTGCCCAATTCAGCTAATGACTGTTTGATCCCATTCCTCCCTTTCCAAGGAGCAGCAGGATTGTTAATGGCAGGGCTGGGTTCCTGTGGAGCTGAACTTCAGTCACTGCTGTTCCCCAGCTCCCCGTGCTCAGCCCCATTCTCTCAGCTCTGGCATTTCCAGCCTGGGAAGCTCAGGGTGGGCTGGTGGCATTCCTGAGGACGAGCAGTTCTTCTCCAGCCCGGGCTGAAGGAGCTGCTGGATTTGTTGCAGGATTTGTTCTTCAGGACCAGCTTGGATACCTCTGCCATCATGGTGCGTCACCTCAGCTGAGCTGAATCCTTCCACAGCAGCTGCCAAATCCCAGATTACAGCCTCTGAACACCTCCCCAGCCTGGCCTCAGCTCCCAGAGCAGTTCAATGATTCAATTCTCAGGAAGGTTCTCCAGATGTCACACCAGGGGGGTTTGGGTGGCCACAAAATCAGAGTAACACCCAAACATGCTGAGATCTTCCCCACATCACCAAACCTGGCACGCCTCCTGCCTGGGGGATTCTTAAGCTCCCGCTTTTCCCTGGATGTTGCAGGGGGCTCAAATACTGAGTCCTGAACAGGAAACTGCCCAAACACTGAGGGCAAAGTTCTTTTGGGAGTGTCACCACAGGGATCCCCCCATTTCAGCATCATCCTTGTGCTCTAGGAAGAGTTTCTGGTGCTGGAAGTTGCACTTGGGGATGCTCCAGCTGCCTCCTGTGCATTTCCTGGGCACATGGGGAGCCAGCCCTGGCTTCGCCACGGGGACATTCTGGGCCAGGAGATGGGATGCACCTGGTGAGGGCTCCTCCTGCTGCTCCTCTGCTAAATGTCCCAATGGTCTGCTCCGGATGATGCATTCCAGCAGTTTGCAGAGCCTTGGGACATGTGTGGAGACAGGGCTGGCCTTTGCTGACTTTATTCATCACTGCTAATTGCTGGGCAAATGCGTCGGGAAAGATCTTCAATATTCATCTTCACTTGTGAGCAGCTGGCTCCTGAAGGTGCAGGGTTTGTTGGCTGAGGGAAAGCAAGGTGGGAAGAGATGGAGAGCCAGCTTTCAGGGAATGCTGAGGCTGGAATGCTGTTCCAGCCTATTGTCACTGCTGGAAGGGTGGCACTAAATCTCACAGCCAGCCAGAGCTGGGCTTGGACCAAACCTACAGAATGAGCATAGAAAAGGTTTCTCAGAGTGAAATAAATTCCCTTATAAACACCAAAACCTCCCAGATCTTGCTGCTTGCATTAAGGTGCAGATGAATAGTGTGCATTGCTGCAGATGCCAGTGCCTGCATGGCTGCTGAGGCACAGGACAGGCTCTGCTGCCAGAGACTGCTTCAGCCCTGGGCTCTGTCTCAGCCTGAGCTCTGCTGCCAGAGACTGCTTCAGCCCTGGGCTCTGCTTCAGCCTCGGACTCTGCCTCAGCCTGAGCTCTGCCTCAGCCTGAACTCTGCTGCCAGAGACTGCTTCAGCCCCAAGCTCTGCTTCAGTCCTGGGCTCTGCCTCAGCCCCAAGCTCTGCCTCAGCCTGAGCTCTGCCTCAGCTTGAGCTCTGCTTCAGCCCTGAACTCTGCTTCAGCCCCAAGCTCTGCCTCAGCCCTGGGCTCTGCTTCCGCTCGGGCTCTGCTTCAGCTCGGGCTCTGCTCAGGGAGCCAGACGGATTTGTCTTTCCAAACAAGCTGTGGGTCTGCTGGTAGATAAAACCAGCACTGAGAAATAAAAGAAACAATGGGGAGGATTCCACTGATTGATGAATGGAAAAAAAAAGATATTTGCCTTTACAAACAAACTGCAGCATTGCTGATAAATGAAATTGGATATTGAAAGATGAAAGAAACAATGGGGAAAACCCATAAATTCAATAAGAATAAAAAAATTAAAGGGGAGGGTTATACATTAGAGGGAAATCTTAGGTATCGGGCGTTCCAGGAAGTCTGGACCTCTCAAGTACCTCAGCCAATGGGAAAGAGAGAGGGAAATGGGGCCGGGAAATCGGGATATAAAGGGAGGCTGCACCCTCCAAAACCTGAGAGACCTTGGGGAATGCCCCACAGCCTCTCCCTTTATTGGAATAAAGTTCCAGGACTCCTCTGTCTCCTTTTTGGACATAAACCTCTGGTGTTTGTGGCTTAATTTTCCTGACACCTCAGAAGTGTGCTGTTTCATCTCCAGGCTCTTTAGGGCATCAGCAGCAGCTCCTGGACTCTCCCTGCATTCCTGCTCCCACATTAAGACTCAGCTGTTTCTGACTCTGTGGCTCAGGGATGGAAACAGCACAGGAGAAGCAGTGGGAGAGGGGGCACAGCACGGACTGGACTGAAGAAAGATTTTAGCTCTGCTCTTCGGGTTCTCTTTACCCTCCTGGAGCAGCCAGCGCAAACCTGCACGTTCATGTCCCCTCGGATCCTCCTTCCTCAGGGCGTGACCCACCAGAGATAAAATCTATCAGCTCTTCAGTGATTAAAAACTGGTGTTTGTGCCCATAAATCAGCCAGGGTGAGGGCCAGCAGCGGCACAGAGGCACCAATGCTGGAATGGCAGCAGGTGTGGCAGCAGCAGGGAAATCAGAGGGCAGCAGCTGGGTGAGAGGGCAGGCACAGCCCAGGGCAGGTGTGTGCCCAGCAAGCCCAGCTGGGAGGCTTTGTATCGCTTTTCCCGGCTTTCAGTGACCTTTGGAGAGGGAACTGCTCGCTCCGTGTTTCTCCAGAGCAGCTAAATGGGAGCAGCCACGAGTCTTTCACAGCTCACTGCCCTCGGAAACGGGTCCTGACGGAGCTGTCAGGAGACACATCCTCCTCCCCGGCCCATTACAGAGGATATTTAACAGCTTTTCTTACATTCCCGACAGAGCTGTCTCAGAGCTGCTGCTTTCTTTGTTTCCAGATCGCAGCAGTCACGTACTCGCCATAAGTAAATTCACTTTTTGCGGTTTGATTCGGGGTATTTAAGCCCAGGACTGGCAGCAAACAGCATGATGCTCTCAGGGGGGAGCATCCTCACATTCCAGGGAAAAATAACTTTTCCTGGGAACCTGGAGTCCTGTCCTGGACCTCCTCCTGCAGTGTGAGGGGTGAAGTGCCCCTGCTCTCCAGGTGACCACATTCCATCATTAACTCCTCCGTGGGATAGATGGGGGCATCTACACCTCCCAGAATGTTTCTCAAGCTGTCACCCAGCTCTGACAGTGACATCACCTGATAAACCTTCCCTTTGCACCAGGAAAGTCAGGAAAACCTAGTATTTTACAACAAAAAACTATGTCATCTTTGTGTAATTTTGTAGAAGACATTTTAGGCATAAACTGTTTTCCTTTCAGGCCTTTCACAGGTTTGGTTTTTTTGTGTGGGTATGGGTGTTTTGTTTGTTCGGTATTTATTTTGTGTGTGTTTTTGTTTGTTTGTTTGTTTGTTGTTTGTTTTTGAGGTCTACAAGCCAGAATAAAATTTAGCGATCTCACTTTCAGGCATCAGCTGAACTTAAGAATGTAAGAAGTCCCATCATCCCAACAACTCAGAATTGCAAAGTTACTGATCCCTCCGTTTCTCCAAAATCTCCCTTATATGTGGAGGAATTCACAGGGATAAAGAACAGCCTTCCCCTGCAGCCAGAAAATCACTGCTCTATTCCGAGCTGGCAAAAGGCAAAGTAAAGACAAATCACTGCTCGTTTAACCCTCATATCCATAAAAAGTGGTGAAGACAGAAGAGGCTTTCAACCTTAAAAATGAGATTTAAGAGGTGAGTTTTACCCTCTCCCAGCTCTGTGAAATATTCCCAGCAGAATCAGCAAACCTTGCAAAAGCAGCTTTTGCATCTCTCATTGGATTTTGTACTGAAGGCACTGAGAGGTTTCCCAGGTTTCTTTCACTGAAGGAAGTCAAGTCCTCCAGCCCTACTGGAATTACCTCCTGATCCCAGTCCCCTGAGCTGAGCTCCCAGTCTCTCCTGGGCCTTCTGCTTGGGGTTGAACTGAACACAGGACCATGGAGTGGCTTGGGTTGGGTTGGGAGGGACCTGAAATCCCATCCAGTGCCACCCAGCCCTGGCAGGGACACCTCCCCCTGTCCCAGGGACACCTCCCCCTGTCCCAGCTGCTCCCAGCCCCAATGTCCAGCCTGGCCTTGGGCACTGCCAGGGATCCAGGGGCAGCCACAGCTGCTCTGGCAATTCCAGCCCAGCCCCTGCCCACCCTGCCAGGGAACAATTCCTGCCCAAGATCCCATCCAGCCCTGCCCTCCTTCAGCTTCACGCCATTCCCTGGGTCCTGCTCCTGTGTGTCCTGTCCCTCCAGCCCCTCTCAACACACAGCAAATGCTCCATGGCACAGAACTTCAGTTCCTTCCAGGACCTGGATTTGAAACTCCCACAGGATCCAAGTGCTCTGCAAGGCAGCTCCAGCTTTTCCTGGAGTCCTGCTGCTGCCCCTCAAACCTGCCCTGAGCTGGAAACCCCTCTGCCCAGAGAAAAGCAGGAGAACATCCCTGCCCTGGCAGCAGCTCCCCCTGAGGCAGGCGGAGCTCTCCAGGCACAGCTGCTCCTCTCTTGACTCTTGCTTGGTTGTCTTGGCTTTCCTTGTGATCAGCAGAATGTGTCGAGTCCTCTGACAAGGATCTAATCTCCCTGCTGGCTGCCCTGACTCGAGCACTCCTTTGCAGAACAATGTTTCTTCCCAGAAAAATGCAATTTTATTCCGGCTGCCGTATCAGGCCCCTGATATTAGTGCTGAGCTTCTCAGGAATCTCCTCAGCCAGAACATTCCTGTGCTGGCAGATCCTATCAGGGAAGAGGGAGAATATGATGCCTCTGTGGCGTGGCTGTCATGAATAAACACGGAGATATGGAGAGAAAACACAAGATAAAAACACAAATAAACAAACCTTGGAGCAATATCCTACAGTTTTTGTGGAGGAGCCTCCTGACTCTGGAGGAAACAGTCTTGTGACTCAGCCTTTCACTTTTTCCCTTTTTTCCCTGAACCACTGATGTATTTTCCAGACAGCCAGTGCTGCCTCTGCTTTATGGAGAGGGAGCTGGTGGGCAGGGTGAATGTGGCACTGATGGGAGGGAGATGGGGCAGAGCCTGAGCCAAACGCAGCAATGGCTTGGAAAACTGAGGGAGGGAAGACAGGACAGGAATTCCTGCCTGTTACACACCACCAGCAGGCCCTGGTATCAATCACTGCCCAGCTCCAGGTGCTGACTGATGATCCCGGCCTGTCTGCAGCCAGGATTAATGGGAATGAGCAGGGAAACTTGGCCAGGGCAGACACAGGAAGGCTCCTGCAGGCTGTGAAGAACCCGAGCAGTGCTGCTCCAGGAGGGCTCGGGGGACTCAGACATCATTTATTAGCTACTTTCCTAATTAATTCTTATAAAATAACACAGCTGACTGCTGGAAAGAGCCGATTTGTCACACCGGGCCACTTTTGCGGGAACAGCCCCATTTGAAAGCTCCGAGCATTTCCTGAGGGCCGGGAAGGGCTCTGGCTGTCCAGCAGCACATCCAGGTTCCCTCTCACCCTGTCCTGGCTCCTGCCCCAGCAACACGTGTGATCCAGGCTGAAAACCTCTCCTGTGCATGGGAAAATGCAAAGGACACATCCCAGGAGCAGATCCCCCAGATCAGCACCGTGCTGTTTTCCTCAGCGCATGCCTGAACCTGGAGCTGCAGGGCTGTGAGGGAGCACAGCTGCTTGTTTACCCAGAAAAACCCAACCCAAGGACTGATCTCCAATTCACAAACATTAGAGACAGCTTCAGAGGTCTTTGTTTGCTCAACAGAGCAAAACAAGGAAAAAAACATTCCTTCCCTCCCTGCTTTATCCACACGCTGATTTATCGGAGCTCACGGTGACAGGAAGAATTCCCCCAGAGGTACCAACACATCAAACAGATCAGAACCTCGAGTCAAAGACACTTTTCTTGCTGTAAGTCTGTTGTGCGAATCTGGTTCAAACCCTTTTTCCCAGGCTAAATAAATTCCCAGTGCTGGAGCCCCAGGGACACAAATACCTCACTCCCCTGAGCTCCCCGATCCAACAGCCTGGATCTCTGGATCAGTCACAGCCTGAGGCTCCGCGCAGACCCTGCCCCCAGGATTTAGGGCCCTGCTTAGTGCAGGCAGGAGCTCATTTCTCTGCCTCAGATTTTAAGCCTTCAGTGATTTCTTGAAGGTGAATTTCTCACCTTCCCTGTCTAAGAGAAAATACTCCTGGAGACAAACGGCTGGGATGGGGTGGAGTAGCCTCTTTAAAATCAGACTTTGTCACCTTATCAGTGCAAAACCTCGGTGTGGCTCTCACTCAGTCACTTGAGGCAGTAATTCTGCCCCCAGGGCTGACATCCCTGAAAACCATCCGGGATAAATATCCACTGAAATGCAAGAGGGATGGCTGGAGCATGGCTCTCCATGGGAACCACGGAGCCTGGATGGGAATTCAGATTCCACCACCATGGTCTGGAGTTCCGATCAGTGGTAAGGACAGAGAAATCCTGAGGGTTACAATGCCAAACCAAACCAAGGAGGGTGATTCTTCCTGATCACTCTGGAGCCAGCATTCTGCTCCACTTCCAAGTGCAGCTCCAAGAAACAAATCCTCTGGATGGAGGATGGATGGATGGATGGATGGATGGATGGATGGATGGATGGATGGATGGATGGATGGATGGAAACACAATCTCACAACTCCCTTTGGAAAGGGATCAACCCTATGCTAAATACAATCTGCCTCACCCCAAAGCAGAGCTAGAGAAGAATGACCACAGTCTCCATGGACAGAGGGGGATGTCCAGCTGGGACAGATTCCCCAGGAATTCCATGGCCCCAGCTTGGCCTCATCCTGCTGAGGGAACACCCCATCCCATGCACCCAGTGAGCAAAAATCCCTGGGAATTTCTCCTTGTTCCACCCCACCAGCTGCCACCCCCTGTCCCCGGCAGTCACACTGCTCTAGGAATTCGGCCCTGAAAGTGCAGCCCCTGATCCTGCCAGAGCCGATCCCAACCCTCCCCAAAGCGCCCCTCTCGTGTGGCACCACTCACAGACAGAGGGCGATTTCCTCTCCAAGAAAACCATCTGCTCCTCCCCAGGATGAACGAGTGATTTGTGCCGAGGCTGAGGCCGCACAGTTCAGGTGCTTCCATCCTGAGCGAGGACAGAACTGTTTGCTCTGTGGTGGAGAAGCAGCGCGTGGCAGGAGAGGCTCCGATCACACAATGCTCCTTTCCTGCAGAAGTTAGACTTGGTTTTAATCAGCGTTTGCTCTCTTTTCTCTCCTTGTTTAAATCTGAGTTGCTCAAGGCAAAAGCTGAAGTCAATTTGCTGCCTGTGCAAAGCTCCCAGTGATGGAGCTGCCACCTCAGGGGAAGGTCCTGGCAGGGGAGGAAAGAGGTGGCAAAGAGATCACCAGCACCAGCCCCCGAAGTGGGCCAGACACTGCACAGAGAGCTGGGCTCACGTCTGGGGGTGGAGGGCCCAGCGCCAGCTCTGCACAAAGGTTTGGGGACATTCAGACGAAATCTAGGACTGCACCAAAGCTCTTCCCTGAGAAATGGGAAACTGGGGAGACAGGGCAGGGACCCAGCCTGCACACACCAACCCAGAGCTGCTGCAAACCCCAGGAGCGTCTGCAGCCTGGCAATCTGGTCATTTAAAATATCTCAGCCTGTGTGAGTTTCCTTTCCCACTCTCCCAGCACATCCCTGTTTTATTTTCAGGGAGTTTGGAGCCAGCAGACACCAGAGCAGCAAAGTCAGAGGAACAGAGCCAGGCTGCCCCCGTGATGGATTTGGCCTGGAACACAGATCAGGTGCTTGAGGGGTGGGGAGGAGGAGCAGGAAACAGCTCCTCAGCTCAATTCCCAATTTCCAGCTTTATCCGCAGTATTCCCCAGCTCTTCCCTTCCTGGCAGATCCCGCACAGCTCCTGCCCCAGCAGCCACCCGTGCTCCCCGCGGCTCGGGATGTCCCTGCTGTCAGCTCGGCTCCCAGAGCTCCGAGCAGGGCTGAAAGTTGCTGCTGGATCCGGGATTTGGGCTTGAGAGATGCTGCAGTGCCATCTTCAGACGGGAGGGCAGCACCCGCGGCGGAATGTGCTGGGCACAAACGGGAAAAGGAGGAAAAGAAACCGACCCCAAAGTGCACCCAGATCCAGAGACCTGGAAAGCATTCCCAGTGGAGTGGCTGGAATTGAACAGCCCAGCCCAAGGACGCAGCACAGACCAGCACAGATTCATCTCCACACAGACCTGCGAAGGCTCCAACACTTCCCTCTCTGCTGCAGCCCCAGATTTGGGGATTCAGCTTCATTAACAGGGCTAAAGGGCTTTATGGAGAGCAGATCCAGCCTCTCCCTCTCCTCTGTGGCTGGATTTGCTGAGGTGAAAATCACAGTGTGTGTTTGAGCAGCTCCCTGCTCCCAGCAAGATGGATAACGTTGTTTTATCCTGATGGCTCCTTCTCTAGGAGAAGATAAAGCAGGAGCTCTGTCCTTCCCTGCTCCCACAGAGCCTCATTTTCCATGGAGCAGCCTCTCCTGATCCCAACTCTGGCATTTCCTGGAGGGAATAAGTGATGGCAGTGACCCACGAGGGGTGGCCTTACTGGGAGCACTGGGAGCCCATTTAATTCCGTTCCACATTAACAACCCTGTGGGCAAACAGGGCCTGCAGCCCCTCCAAGCATCAGCAGCCAGGCCTTGGTGCCCAGACAGCTCCAGACAGGGCCCCTCTGAAAATCAGCACCCTTAAGAAACCTTTTTTCCAGCAGGTCTGGCTATTTGGGCCAATTTTTAGCAATTTTAGTCATTTTGGTCTCCATACGTCACTGCTGCCATGAGTGTCCCTGGAGCCCAGGGAACAGCAGCAAAGCTTTAAGAGGAGAAAAAGCAAATGTTCCTTGGGATTTCAATGGGATTTCATCCCATTGAAAGCCTTTTTAAAGTGGCATGGAGGGGCAGGAACAGCTTCAAACTGACAGAGAGCAGGGTTAGATTGGATATTGCAGAGAAATCGTTCCCTGGGAGGGTGGGCAGGCCCTGGCACAGGTGCCCAGAGCAGCTGTGGCTGCCCCTGGATCCCTGGCAGTGCCCAAGGCCAGGCTGGACATTGGGGCTGGGAGCAGCCTGGGACAGTGGGAGAGGGTGAAATCAAACCATTCTCTGATGCTACAATTCATCCCATGTCTTCCCCTAAGCCTCCTCTCCCTCACAGCTTCCAGACAAACTCAGGTGCCACAAAACCTCTGGAGAAGGTGGATTTGGTGAGCTGAGGAAGGGATTCCCGCCCTAGAGATGAAAACTGAGGCATTTTTCATGAGCGGAGTCACAAAAGCCAGGCCCTCCTGGGAAGGCTCCTCCCCCACCTTGGCTGGGGAATTACAGAGTTTAATTTTAAATGTGAGCTGGTGAATGGAGAGGGGTGAGCCTGGCTGGAGGGAGCTCTGTGGGGCTGTGCAGCCACGTCTGCACATGAGGGGAGCTCTCTGCAGAGCCCTGGCAGCACCAGGCCCAGCCCTGCAGCCCAGCTTGTCCCCAAATGTGTGGGAGAGGGTGACGGCAGCCCCGCACAGGGCCCTGCTCAGAGCCAGGGGACAGAACTGTCCTCAACCCCCCAGGAACCTGGGCACCGGATTCCTGATAAATCAGGGGGTGAGAGCTGCTGTGGATGCATGTGCCAGGAGGAAACCTGTCAGCACCCAGCCCAGGCTCAGCTCACACCTGCACAGAGACAGTCTCAGGAACTGGAGAGCTCAGCGAAAGTTCCTGGATCAGCCACAATCAATTCCTGCCTCAGACGTGACCTCCCTGCTCCCGCTGCCCAGAAAAACTCCAGGAGCTTCCAGGCAGGGTCGAGGGCAATTTGCTGAATTCCCAGCTTGGCAAGGAAGGGATTACACAGCAAAAACTGGATCTGAGAGTTACACAGCTCTCAAAGCCCTTCACTCTCTGTCCCCCAGGTCTGCTCAAAGTCTTGCTCCTTCAGAAGCTCCTTGGCAATTAGCTCATTTTAATTAATACCAACTCCACCCAGTGGAACCAATGCCTTGAAAACGGTTGGGAGAGAGGAATAAAGCAAAAAGGAAGAGAGCTCAGGTGCAGTTCTGTGCTCACCCACATGCAGGGGGGGGCTGGGAGCCCTGAGGGAGCCTTACCCCCAAACTGAGGACAGGGGAAGGAGCCCGAGCTGTCCCCACACCCGTGGGGGGTGGCAGACAGACAGCGGCATCTCCCAACCCCCTCCAGCTGCTCCCACGCCTCAGCTGTTCCCCCATCCCACAGACACAGCTCCCACCAGCCCCGAAAACCACTGCAGACACACAGAGATCCCTCCCTGTGCTGCCACAAAACTGCCCCAGCTCTGGGAAATGAAAGGAAGGAGTAATGCCTGCTAGCAGCCTGCACAGCCAACTCTCCTTCCTGCCTCCATGGCAACTTTCAACAGCCTTAATTGCTTCTTATTTTAACACTTGAGGAACAAAACCTCTGTGATCTTTCATCACTTGATTATTAACACTCCCCAGAACAAAACCAAATGCAGCCAAGCACTATTTTATGTGTGTTTATATTTGCAGCTCGAATTTTCTGTGTAATCCATGGCTATGGATATTTGCTGCTCCTCCAGCAACTCTCCAAAGGTTGTCAGAAATCCTGAACGTTTGTTTGCTCAATGCTCTGCCCTCCCCGGGCTCTCTCCTGCCTGCTCAAAGTGGAATAAAACCTCTCTGGAGGCTGCTCAAGTCCTGCTCTGAGATTCCTCTCTCCTGATACAGCTTTTCCCTTGGAAATTCAGAATTGCTCCAAGCCCCACTCACATCTCATGGACAGGGAGCAGCACAGCATGGAATGTGTCCCCACGATCATCCTGCCCCTCGTGGTGTAGGGGATGAACCCTACAAAACCAAACCCTTCCCTTCCCTGCAGCTGGGAGCCAAACTGGTGACACTGGGCAAAACTGGTTGTGTCCTGTGTCCCGCCTGGGGGGAACATCATGGGGTTACAGGGGCTGAGTCCAGCCCAGAACTTCATCCCATACCTGATGGGGGAAAACCAATCTGGGACAGAGAGCAGCAGCACAGCTCAGCTCAAGAGCCCACGGAGCCACCCAGGGGGTCCAAGGGGACCTGAGAGTCCACAGGGTTACCCAAGGGCTGGAACTGCTCCAAGGGGACCTGAAAGAATCCATGGGGTCACCCAGAGGGTGAAACTGGTCTGGGATGACCTGAAAGTCAAATTCCTCCCTGCGGCCCCTCCCTGCAGGGACTCCCAGGCTGGAGCAGCCCTGCTTCTCGTCCTTCCCACGGACAGTGCCTCACTCCCAAGCCTTGGCACGGCTCCTGCCTCCTTCCTGGGAGTGCAGAGCAGTGAAGGCAGTGCCCTGCCTGCTGCACGGCTCTCACCCGCATGGATAAACATACATAAAAATACATAACATTTTACAACCTGCTCCCTATTCATTAGGCCCCACTGAATACAATGAAGCTGCCACTGGACCAGCTCCTCCTGGAGCTCTCAGCTCATGCTGAAAAACAGAATTATATTGCAGTGAGGCTTGTAAACAGTGCCAGGCTTGTTTATTATAAACCCCGCTCCCAAATCCAATCAGATTAATTTTATGTGGGCCTTAAACCACTGCTGCTAATTTGAGGTGATGGGATGGACTCAGCTCCTCCCTGCTCCACAGAAGAGGCACATTTCAGGCAGGTGTCTAATCCCTGCAGACTCTAGCTCCAGTTTGAATGCTGGGAGGGAACCTGAAACACCCAGAGCTCCTCATTCCTCAGGAGAAATTGCATTTCCAACATCCTGGGCCTGTACTGAGCCCCAGGGATCCCTTTGCCCTCCCCAGGAGCCTCTGGGGGTCCCTTTCCTTCAGGGAGGGTGCTCTGGGCACAGCAGGGGCCCCAGCAGGGCACGCTGATCCGTGGGCTCGTGCCCAGGCACTTCCTGCTGGTTTTGTGGGGCACACTTGGCTCTGATTCCAGCCATGCAGCTCAGCATTTCTGCAGCCCCAGGACTGCCAGCCCTGGCCCTCTTAGCCCAGCCCCCGTTTGGGATCAGCAGCAGCAAAGCCAAGGTGGGCACTGAGCACAGAAGTGGATTTAAAGTTCTCCTTAAGCACAAGACCTTTTCTTTTCAAAACAGTGAGAGGGGGTAAAAAGGAAGATTAAGTGAATTTATCCATAAATTGGTCAATCCCTTAATCCCAGGATGTCAGAGCTATCCCACCTGGGTAATCAGCTGGATTTCATTCTCTCCTTGGTGGGCTGCTGCTTCCAAGAAAATCTCATTTCAAGACACAAAGAGCCAGGTCAGGGAAGTCCCAGCTCCTAATTCTGGGAAATGAAGTGGGACGGGGTGGATCTGAGGCAATCCTGGCTGGGAACATTTGGGGAAGTTTTCCAAATCCATGGTGGGCACTGGCCTGTGCCTGTCCTAAGGGGGCTATGGGATGGCTGCTCCATGAAACAGAAAAATCTCTCCCTCCACATCCCAGGGGTCAAATCTGTTCCAGCTTTCCTGTGTTGGTCTCAGAAGCAGAATTTAAAGGCCCTTGTTCTGCAGCATCTTGTCACTGTGTGACAGATCGCCAAAGGGCAGCCTTCCCAGAGTTTCCAACGTAATTCCTCTGCCTTGTCTGCCTCCCTCCCCACCAGACCCTGGCGATGCCAGATCTGACCGGGGAGATGGAAGAGCTCCCACAGGGAACCTCGCAGCAGGTGGATTTCTCCCTCCACCTTCCTGGATTATTCTCCCAAAGCAGATGCTCCTTCCCATTCCAAACTCCAAGAGCTTTTTGTGGCTCTGGGTGCTGGAGAGAACCAGAAAATCTCCTCTCTGGCAGCCTCAGCTGCAGAGCCGAGGGGGACAGGCTGATGGCACTGCTCTGAGGAATCCATGGATCCACATCCAGCTTCCACGGAGCCAGGCAGCAGCCGCAGATCCTGCTGGAAGCACTGCCCGGAGGGAGCTGCACAGCCCACAACAGCAGAATTCACATTTAACGGCTCTGCCCCGGCACACGGAGGGAGCTGGGCAGGAAGGGCCCCCCCACCACAGGACACAACATCTCCAGGACCAAAGGAACATGGTTTGTGCCCATTTTCAAGCCAAATTACAGCCAAGTGGAGGGAGAAGGAAAAGGATCATTTGATGGAGCTGCTGGGAAACATCCCCTAAGAATGCCAATGCTTTCCACAGCTCAAATCCCCCAAACTGCTGGAGAAGCAACCCTAGGTCAGGGGAAAGGCTCCTTTCCCAGAGCTGCTCCTTTGCTCCATTTTCTGGCAGGTGCTCAAAGGCAAGAATAGCTCCAGGCAAGGAGACTCCCCAGGGAGGCAGCACCAAACCCTGGGGAAGGGGCAGCTGCTCAGGGGGTAAAGAGGAGGCTTTAGGGAGAGGGAGAGATTTCCACCAGGCAGATTTTGGGCTTCCTTCCTTTCACATGTAGCCTTTGTCCTCAGATGAGGTGTCCTAACAAGGACATGGCTGCATAAACCCCTGTGGTAAAAAACCAACCTCTCCTGAAAGGGGAGGGGAGGGAAAGAGAGAGGCAGCTGGACCTGACAGATTTGCCTGTGAGAGTGGAAAGAGGAGGAAAAACTCTGGAGCAGGCCTTGGGTCACACCAGGCTGCTGGCTCAGAACAAACAGAAGCATTTTTGCAGCCTGGGGATCTTCAGCAGCAAACCAGCTAGAGTTCCCCTCCTCGGCATTTATAGCTTTATTTTTCCCCTCTCCTCCCCAAAAAGCAGCTCAGGTGCAGCTCCCTGGAGTTACCATCCCTGGGAATTGCTGCCATCCGTGCCTTCCTTGGATCTCCCTGCCTTCCAGGGAGTTATTCTCCTCCAGCATGGAGCAAACACAATCGAGGAGGGCAGAACCCAGGGAGCATCTGCAGGTTCTGTGGGAAAGGTGTTTGCACAGCTGCTCTTTATCCGATCACCTGGGAGCTGCAGCTTCCTCACGGATCAGGAGCAGCTTTTCCTTTTCCTGGCACAGCCTCACGTTCTCCAAGGTGCTGAATGGAGATATTGTAAACTCCAACAGGCTGGGGAGGTTCCACAGCTGGAATTCCAGCTGCAGGTGGAATTTTGTTGGGAAATGGGAAATTGCAGCCTCCGTGTTGCTGGTTTGAGAGTGAGGTGGGATCTGTATTGCAGAAATTGCAGCTGCCCCTGGGAATGTTCCAGGCCAGGCTGGACAGGGCTTGGAGCTCCCTGGGACAGTGGGAGGTGTCCCTGCCCGTGGCTGGGGTGGGATAGGGTGAGATTTAAATCCCCTTCCCACCCAAACCATTCCATGGCTCCATGAAAAGTCTCCCTCAGCCAGCTGCAGTTGCCAACCAGTGTGGGCTGATCCTGACTTTCTGCAATGGAATGGATTCAGCAGGATCCAGCCGTATGGATTAAATGGGAAGTTTTAGGGAAAACAGAAGCCTGTGAAAGGATTATGAAGAGTTTTTTTTTAAAAAATACTTTCTCAGCCTCTTCAAAACATGAAAATAGGAATTGCATCTTTGAGGCAGCTCAAAAGCCCAGTTTGGGGCTGTGTCTCTGTGTTCACAAACCCTGGATTTGCTTCTTGCAATCAAGAAATGAGCTTACAATCAAACACTTCAAAAAATTGTGCTCTTCTGCTTTTAGGGATTTCCAGCACTTTCATATGGATATGGATGCACACAGAGCTTTCCTCTGCATTGGATACAAACATTAACACTTCATTTGGCTTTAACGAGCAACTTGAAACTCCAAAAATCAAGAAAAGACCCTAAAGCAAATGAAAATAAAACTTGACAGCAGCACAAAACCGACCAGGCTTTCTCTGGCCTCTCCCGCCCAACCTGTGGAAAATTTTTTCCTGCATCAGCATCCTAGATGAGGGAAGCAGCCACAAATGATGGGCAGCCAGGCTTTTAAGCACCTTAAAAATTTAAATGAGTTCCAGGTGTAAATTCAAAGTGGTTCCTCCAACTGCATTAAGGTCCCTCACGGGCACTTTCCATTCAGAGTGAGAACAGCAGTGATTTGATTTTGTTTATCTGCTGCTGAGTGTGGAGACCCAGGGAATTGGAAGCCTCTGCTGAGAGCCTCCACAGGGATTTGATGCATTCCGAGGTGATCTCAGAGCTGAGGTCAGCCCGTGGTCATGGACTTGTCCTGAGCCACGGGCTCGGGTGCCAAAGCCTGGAGGATGCTGCACCTGAGAGGAGCACGCAAAAAACCCCTCTGAGGGCCTGGGAGCTGCTCCCTCACCCAGCCTTGCCCTTGGAACAAGCTCTGAGCCACAGCCAGCAGCAAATTCCATCTGTGCTCCAAATCCCTCATTCCTGGGCGCTTCTGTGCTGCTCCCTCTCCTCCCAGCTGCCAAAACCTCACTAAAACAGTGGGAAACCTTTAAAAGTTTTCCTTTAAAAGTGCCACACCTTCCACCAGTCCAGGCTGTTCCAAGCCCTGCCCAACCTGGCCTTGGCCACTGCCAGGGATGGAGCAGCCACACAACTTTCCTGTGCTCCACTCCCTGTTCTGCTGCTCCAGCACAAACCTCCCTGAAAATCAGCAATTTCCAGTGAAATGGCCCAGAATTCCCTGTGAGGAATAAATGGATCAGGACAGACGTGGCTGCCCCTGGATCCCTGGCAGTGCCCAAGGCCAGGCTGGACATTGGGGCTGGGAGCAGCTGGGACAGGGGGAGGTGTCCCTGGGACAGGGGGAGGTGTCCCTGGGACAGGGGGAGGGGTCCCTGCCATGGGAGGGGTGGGATGGGATGATCCTTAATGCCCCCTCCAAACCATTCCTTGGACTTTAAGAGGGAAAATCCAAACCCTGTGGGGCAGGAGCTGCCTGGGAGCTGCACTTGGGTTCAGAGCAGGCTCAGCAGCTGAGATGAGCAGCCCAGCTCAGGAAAAGCTTCACTCTCCACTCCTTCCTAAGATATTTTCTTTTTAAATTCCGCTTCCTACAGCAAAGCACTGCAAAGCTGTATTTAAATTAAAACAATCCTCCAGCCTGCAGAGAAAACACACAGAGCCATCCATTTCCACGAGCAAACGGGGCAGGAAATCCAAGCAAGATTTATGCAGTTATTCCTCTGTAATTATCCAGAAGAGAGAGAAGGCCCAGGGGTCAGCAGTATCTCATTCATTATCACACCCCAGCAGCTTCTTAGGCTTTAATTTGGTTTATTTTTTGCAATCCTCTGCCTACCTCCAGATTAAGGATGATGTGCTGGAAAAATAAAGCTCTCTGTTGATGATGGGGTTAAACAAAGCTTCCCCCACAGCCCAGGCCCAGGTGTGGCTGTCAGCTGCTGCAGGGCAACCAGGCCATCATCTGATATAAGGAAATAAAGAATAAAATGATAAAGTAATTCAAAGGGAAGACAGAAAATAAGGAGCCCTTTTAGAGCCAATATTATAATTTGCCTTTTGCTGTAACAGCTCCATCCATTCTTTTTTTCAGCTCCTAAAAAGCTGCTGGTGCTGCTTTGGTTCATGGCAGAAGAGGCCTGGGAACCCAGTGCTGGTGGCACTAAATCCCTGGTGGCACTTTAGCAAGGCCACATCCCTCTGGTTCCAGAACAACACCCTCCTACCCACAGGGAGACCCCAGAAATGGAGCAAAGTGGGGGAGAAGAGCTCCAAACCTGCCAAATTTGGGCTCTCCAGGCCTCCTCCCTCCCAGTCCCAGTCCTGTCAGGCTGCCCCAGCTCCAGCATCACCCCCACGATGTTGGAGGTCTCTACGCTGGGGCATCCTTCTCCACGCCCTGCTTTGGGATTTCTCCATTCCAGAGGGAGGGATTTTGCTCCAGCACCTCCCCAGACCCAGCTGAGAATCTGGAGGGGCTCACTCCAGGCTGAGGAAGGGCTCGAGGGGAATCACGAGAGAGCAAAGGCTGCTCTGAGGCACAGAAGGCCAATCCACGGGAGGGGGCATCAGGAAAACACTCCCGAGGGCAGCCAGGGAGCAGCTGCAGGGATTAACCCTGGAAAATACTCATTTTTCACCTCCATAAGAGCCAGAGGTGCTGCAGAATCTTCCGGGGTAGGAGAGGCTCAAACTCCACCCTGAGGTGCCCAACCTGAGGCACTTTGAGAACAAAAGGTGCTGATTGGGAAGGATTTTTTTTTGCACGAGTGTTTAAAGCTCATTAGAAGAGCTAATGGGAGATTTTAATTAGGGACTGAGACTTCTTGGGGCACCCTCCCATGCTCAGACAGGGCTCAGATAAAAGAGGTCCATAGGAACAGTTTTATGATCATGATTTTCTGCTTAATTAAAGATCCTCCTCTTCAATTACTGCAGCTTAATCTGAGTGTACAGGGCTCTAAGTGGTATCAGATGAGGAAACAGCCTGGAGCAGATTTAAGCACTGACACTGATTTAGCCTCTGCTTGGCTTTTTCTGTCTTCCTTCCAAGGCAAGGAGGGTTAATTAATTTATTTATTTGTTTGTTTGTTTGTTTGTTTGTTTGTTTATTTATCTAAGGAGTCAGAGCTGCTGTCCTTGTGACTCCAGATGGGTTTCACTGACACCCCGGGGCTGACAGCTCCCAGGTTTCTTTTATGGTTTTAAAACCTTCAAACATTGCAAAAAGCTGATTTTCCCCCCGAGTGCTGGACAGGAACAAGTCCCAGCACAGCCCCAAAGCTCCCAGGCTGAGTGGCCACAGTGCAGAGCAACCTGAGCAAAGTTGCCACTTTGTGCCAAAAAGCCACAATAAATCAGTATTTTTAATATTCTTCCATCTGGAGGATCAAGTTTTAAGTCTTATTCCCAAAGTCATTATTCATACTGTAAAGTAAATCTACAAAGCTCTATGTTCTCCTGGATTTTGGAGATGGGATTCCAAAACTTTCAAGGTGATACCTTTGGAGCTGTGTGGTTTCCATGTCCATAATGACATCAAATGTCTTACAGGACATTTATGTCACAGCTCAGCTGGGACCACTCTGTTTCCTCTCCCATGCTGCAGGGAGCAGTTTAAATAGAGGATTCTGGATATTTTATCTCTGATGGGAAGATTAGAGACTGGATTGGGAAAAGTATTCCAGCTTAAAGCTGATCTGCACAGTCCAAACCCCAACAAACAACAGGAACTTGGACTCCAGTTCTCTCAGAGTGAGGCAATTTTACAGAAACCATGCAGGTAATTAATGATCCCATCAGGAATTTCCATTCCCAGAGTGGGGTGTGGGAGCTTTGCTATAAATTAAGCCATACAAGTTTTTATTGGATTTTTGTACCACAGTTCAAAGTCTTTAAAAGCTCCAAAAATTCGCTCTCCTTGCTTGCCATGATAGAGATGGAAATCTTATAAATTACATTATTATAATTTCCCTATTATCTCATATACACCCTTACATTCTGATTCTACACAATCTTCATAACATCCTTCAGATCCTATAAATTTTGTCTTTAGTATGGAACAAAGCTGTGAGGAGAGAGATACCGGGGGTGAAGCGGGAGGCAAAGGGAATCAGTCAGACCTTTTATGTTCATTAAAAGTGTTGCTAGAGCTGGATTTATTATTATGTTGTCAACTGAATTTTGTTGGCACCCAAAAGCACCTCGGAGCACTTTAAACACTTCGGCAATAACTGCCTCAAGTGTCACTGCGAGCGTGTGAGCCCGTGACACTTTTATAAAAACAGTGACAAAATAGAACCATCCCCAGAGGGGAAACTGCAGCAGCACAGCAGGGAGGGGAGAGCAGCAGCCTCGGAAAACTCAGTGAGTTCCAGGTCTCGGGAAGGGCAGGAGAGGAGGGGGACACAGGGACCAGGCTGGCTCATCCCGGGGCTGGGTGACCACCAGGGCTCGAGTGTGAACAGCGGTTGGGTTTTTCCTTGGAGCGGGGATACAGCTGGAATTGGGGCTGTTTCAGGGAGGGAGGCAAGGGTGCCTCTTCTCCCTGTCTGTGGCTGCAGAGTTCATTGGAGTCTCGGCTCCCGAGGAAATGGGGTGGGAAAATCCAAGGGGCACAGCCAAGGAGCCAAAGCTGCCCAGGGCAAAGCCACGACACCTGGAAGGATTCTGGCCTCCAGCCACCCCCTGCAGCTCAGAGGAAAGAGCTAGGAGCCCAGATTGGGTCGGGTTGGAAGGGACCTTAAACTCAAAAAAATGACAGGGACACCTCCCACTGTCCCAGGCTGCTCCCAGCCCTGTCCAGCCTGGCCTGGGACACTGCCAGGGATCCAGGGGGATCCACCTGGGAGCAGAGCAGTTGAATCCTGCAGCCTTTGGAGGATCCTGCCCTTGAGAGCAGTGAAGGTGCTCACTCACCTCCTGCTGAAAATCATCATCATCATCTTCATCATCACCAATAATTAACAACTCCTTGACCTGCAGCCTCCTCTCCCCAGGAGCTTTGGGCAGACTCCAAGCATCTGCACAGCCTCTCCAAAGCCACCCTCAGCACCAGCACCCCCTTCCAGGCCTAAGTGACAACGTCCTTTAGGGAACACCTGTGGGCTCCAGGCCCTCCAAGGAAGGCTCAGTTCCCTGGGGACCCATCCCAGCAATGCAGGAGCAGCTCCCCAGGTAATCAATCCCTGGAGGCTCCAGGTGCCTTGCATGGAAATTCAGGCTCCCCTGACTCCCTGGGTGCCTCAGGAATATGGGGCACCCAAAGAATGGGGCTTGTGGCCACAGCAGAGCATTCCCGTGGCCAAAAGCCACCCAGGGACTGGGTACAGGGAAGGGGACACAAACTGAGGCTCTGGCTCAGCACCTGCAGCCTTGGCCACCTCTTTGTAACCACATTTCCCTCTGTGGGAACAGGGAACAAAAGAAAGCGGGAGAGCAAATCCTCAGGAGTCCCCTGTGCCCGACAGAGCAACTGCACAAAGCCAGGGCCCACCCCGAGGGGGGAAACTGCTTTTGGGAATAAAAGCTTCCAGGGAAATCATGTTCCCTATAAATGTGTCCTAAACAGACATTTTAAGGACAGGACTTGTGGCCTTTTCCCACAGTGTTTTCAGAGCTTTAACACATTATTTTACTTTTAAAAACTCTCCCACCTTGCTTTTACTGTTTAACACCTCAGATTTCTGCTTTGTTTTCCAGCTGATGCATTGCTACCAAAATTGTCCTCTTTATCTCAGCCTGGAGCCCATTTGCAGCACAGAATAAAACTTTCACCCTCAAAAGGAGCAAGTGAAAGGCAGAGAAAGCAGAAATAACCTTTCCAAATGACCAAATGCAACAGAGGCATCCAATCTGCCTGCCCTGAGAGCTGAAAATCCAGGGGGTTCAAAGTCCTCCTGTGCTGCAGAATGGGGGAAATTAACCTTGACCTTCAAGCTTTTCAATTCAGGAGGGGATGTGGGAGCCTCTAGCAGGTTCTGTCCTGCTGTGACACATCACAAATGGACCCTTAAGTGTCCCAAACATCAACCTCCCCTTGGCCCCAGCCTGAAAAGACAAATGCTTCAAATTGCAGCACGTTAAGGAGCTGGAATCTATATTTTGCTTCCCTCTAAGAGTAAAGGTCAAAATCTACAAAGTGGTTTGTTTTTTTTGAGAAATACAAACTTTGTCACTGACTCCTGCAAAACTCCAGCTGTGAGGGTGCCCCTCTGCAGGGACTGAGAGTCCTTAAATTCAGCAGGGCTTCAGGTTTTTCTCTTGAAGTGCTCGATAAATGTTCTGTAAAAGGATCCAAATGGCTGAATTTGGTGTGGATTTTGTTGACCCCAACACCTTGCATGTCTCAAATCCTTTGTGTTTAGGCCTGAACAGCTCCCATTGCAGGCAGGTGATGGAGGGGAAGCTGTAGCTCCAGGGAATGAGGTGGGAATTTCCACCTCCATCCTGGGAGGTTGGAACCCAGCCTGGCAGGACTTAGGGCAGGCTCAGAGCAAAGCACTTTCCCTGATTGTAGGGAAAAATCAGATTGCTATTGTTATATTATCGTTGTTGTTATTATTATTATTACAATTATTATTACTACTATTATTATTATTATTATTATTATTATTATTATTATTATTATTATTAGTAGTAGTAGTAGTAGTAGTAGTAGTAGTATTCAGCCTGGAGAAGTTTTGCGGTGATTTCTCTTCAGCTTTCCAACTCCTGAAACAGCTGCAAGAAAGGTGGAGAAAAACATTTTACAAGGGCGTGGAGTGACAGGAGAACAAGGGAGAACGGCCTTACATGGAAAGGGAGGAGGTTTAGCTGGGATATGGGAAATTCTGGGGGGAGAGGCCCTGGCAGAGGTTGCCCAGAGAAGCTCTCAGGGGTCCTGAGTGAATTCCCAAGTTGAAGAGATTGATGACCACAGAAATCTCAGCCAAGAGGAGCTCAACACCCAGATGGAGTCATTTAAATCCCAAATTCCAAGCCCCAAGGAAAAAGCCCTCCCAGCCCACTTGGCACCAAGTTTTAAAACAAGTTTTTTATGATCATCATCATCACCTGCCCTCCTTTCCCCCCACACTGGTGAGACCTTCCCTGATTAATAAATCATCACATGTAAAAAAAGTCACAAAAATAGCAGAGGGAAAAAGCAGCTCAGTAAAAACTGAATATTTTCTTTCCAATCATGTAGCCTTGGGACATCTTCCATAATTCCTCTCTGTTTGCATTTTAAGCACCTCGAGGATAACTATCATCCCCTTGAATTTTTGAGCTTTCAACCCTCTGATGGTACCAAGTGATGGTTAAAGGGCTTTAAGAACTTGGGTTTTTTAAGGGGCACAGCTCTGCCTCCACTCCTAAAAGCTCCAGCACTTCAGTTTAACCACTCTGTTGAAACATTTTAGCTGTGGCTCTGCTAAGTGGTAAAAAAACCACTCTGAACTGCTCACAAGACATCTTTAAACACCCCAAGCCTCCTGCAAGCCTCCTGCCCCCACTTCCCTTTAAGCTTTCTTCATTTCCAAAAGGAACCCCACATTAACAGCACTCCCCTAATGGATTTTTTGCTGTTTCATGGCTGTAAAGCTCTAAATTTGACTACATTTGATCTCCACAGCTGAGTCTGCTTCAGAGTTGCCTCTGAAGCTGGGTCTTGTGCACAGCTCGCAGCCAGCGCCGTGTCCTGTTGGGTTTCCTGCTGGCTGCTCCAAGGATTGTCAGTCCTGGTGCCCAAACACATCCAAACAAACCCTCATGGCATTTCCTCAGCCTGTGTGGGGCAAACCCACAGCTCCTGTCATCCCTGAGAGCAATACCAGGGTCAAAGCTTGGTGAAGCCACAATCCCAACTTCGTCCCCTAGTCCCAGCTCCCCCTCCAGGGAACCTTTCTGCTTTTACATCAAGTGTCATCTTTGGACTGGTACTTCCAATTTCTTTCCCTTACTGTGCTACTGTAGAACAACATCCAGGGATAAAACCCTGATTCTCTGTTGCGGGGATCTCCTTTACCCCAGGAGACCCCACAATATGTAGAAAAGTCCAGCTTTCTGGCTCGTGCTGTTGGAGGAGTCTGGAGTCGTTTGTTCGTGTTCTCAAGGCAGTTTATTAATTCCTTATCAAAAGTAGATTTCTCTGCCCTGCCAGGGTTGACACAGAACGCGTCCAGAGACACACTGTGCCCGCCCCGGGTGAGCTGTAATCTTTTATACTAAAAACTATGTATCCAATATTTACCATTAATTTCCAATCCGTGACCCTTACATTACATTGTCCAGCTCTCTGACAAACCAATCCAAAAGTGCCAACATCACCAAGAAGNAGGAACCCCCTGGGTCCCAACACTCTGTCTCCCTCCTCCTCATCTCCCTCAGAAATTCGTGTTCCTGAGCCACAGCAGGCCCAGGATGCGGCTCCTGGAGCAGGAGGAGATGGTTGGTGACCGAAAGGTTGGTGGTTCGAGCCCACCCAGGGATGCCAAAATCTGGGAGTCCACCCTGTCCCAGGTGATCCCAGATGTGTAAAAAGTCCTTTTCTCCAACCCGTCTTGCTGAAGAATCAGTCTGGATTCTTCAGCTATTGTTTTCAAGGCAGTTTTATTGCTATCTTATCAAATATAGATTTCTCTGCCCTGGTGCAGGCCGCTCTGCAAGGCATTCTGAGACACACTGCCTGCCCCAGGACAGCTTTGTCTTTTATACCATTACTTACATAAACTTCATTTACAACTATTTTCCAATGGCTATCACCTATGTTAAACAGTGACTTTCTACTCTAAACCAATCCAAATGTGCCACCATCACCAAGAAGATGGAGGCCAGAAAGAAAGACAAAGAAGGACAGGAAAACACCCTGGGTTCCTCCATCTTGTCTATCAGACCCCCCTGTACAGAATTTCAGACCCCCCCCTGTACATGGCTCCAAACTTTTTCTTTTAATCTATAATTACTACTATTTTACTATTTAAACTTTTGTGACTTGCAGTTCTTCATATAAAGTTAGTAACTTGTTCCATGGGTTAAAATCAAAGCCACAGGCATTTTCAGCGTCAAGCCAAGGTCTCTGACCCCCCTGTCAGGGCTGAAAAGCCCCCTGGCCAGGGTTCGAATCATTCAGAAATGTCATAGGAACCCCCTACAACCCTTTGCTTACATCTCCCTCCTTGTTTTCCTGTTCTAGTTAGTGGTGCAGAGAATGAAACCTCAGCCTTCAAGGCCAGGAGCTCCCCAGGAGAGCAATCCCACTCTAATACTGTTTAAATATGAAACAGCTCCTGTCCTGGCTGGAGCTGGGGAGGCAGAATCCACAGAAGCTGTAATTACTGGGGGTGATTAACAATTCCAAGTTATTGTCAGGGAGTGCAGAGATTCTTTAGGAAATCCTCAGGGGGCAGAGAGAACAACTCCATGGTGAAAGCGGCAAAGATGTTTCTGGAAAATGTTGTTGAACAGATTTGCCAGCACAGCTGTGCCCCAAAGGTGACAAAAAGGACAACAGCCAGCAGGGGAACCACGCTCCCAGGTTATCCCTGCATCCCTCAGGAAGGGCTGAGGGGATCCCAACTGGATCCAGCTCCAAACCCTGCCCAGGTGTGGCTCACCCAGCAAACACCTGCACAGGGTGTTGTGGAGGTGTCCTCTTGTCCTTCCCTTCCTGAACTAAAACTCTCTTTTAGGAAGGAATTTCAGGCCACAAAGGGGAAGTGCACTGGTGTGGGCAAATCCCAGATTTCCCAGCACCATGAAGGTGAGTCGTGTTTGATTATTCATTTCCTACTGTCCAGCATTCCATAACCTTCAACTTCCCCTGGACACAAAAAATTTTCCTTCACCTCACAGTTTAAGATTCAGGTTTCAGGCATAAAAGTGAGCAGCAACCACACAATCCAACACCAGTAATCCAAAACCCATAAAACAAAGCTCATGACCACTTGAATCCCTCGTTCCCAGCTTCCCCTGGGAGTCAGGGCTGCACAGCCCTTTCATGGACATAATCCAGAGAGGCTGGGAGCTGCTGGATTCCACAAATCCCAGTCTCCCAGGGAACTGCCCGTTCCTTACCATATTGTCCCCTCCATGCCAGCAATACAGAGCCACCTGACTGAGCATGAAACCAACAAACAATCCTGCAAAGCATCCAGAGACCCCCAGGAAAACTGCTGGCTTGTTTATTCCTGGATTTCCCCCTGCAAATCACAGCTAATCCTTGCAGATTTATTTAGATTACAGCCTCCTGAGGCTGAGGGTTGCTTACAGGGAGTATTTACAGACCAGCACAGCACATTCCCCTCCTGGGGACTGGGGAAAAAGTAAAAAATAAACCCCAGCAAAGTCTAGAGCATGGGCAGGTTTTATGGCAGGGGTCTGGATGGGATCCATTGCCCTGAAAATTCTGTGGATTTGGTCACATTCAAAAAATGTAAAAAAAGAAAAAAACCAGATTTGGATGTGTTTTCATAGCTTTGGTCAGAAGGGATTCTGTGGAGCTGGGAAAGAATCTGTTTATACACCACTCTCCTGCCTGGGAGCAGGCACGATCCCCTGATTCCTGAGGATTTGCATCCTTTAGGTCACTCACACAGCAAATGCAATTTAATGCAGACAAGTGTAAAACGCTGAGTCCAGAGGGACAGAGCACGGAGTGAGTGCAGAGCAGGGATGCAGGGGGGAATAATGAGCATGGTGAGGATGGTGGTGAGGATGAAGATGGCCAGGAGGGGATTTATGGATCTGTGAGGAAAAATCCTGCAGTCATTGACATCCTCCTTATCAGCACAGAGCAAGAACTGAGCACTGTTAGAGCAGCTCTCCTCCGAAAAGCTCTCCTGGGATACAGGATCATGGATCCCAGTATGATACAGGATCCCAGATCCCAAGGTCAGCAGGACTTTTCTCTGTAATTCCTGTCCTCTAACCCTGACTGTTCACCCTGCAGGAAAGGCTCTGGGGTGACCTCATTGTGGCTTCCAGGGCCTGAAGGGGCTCCAGGAGAGCTGCAGAGGGACTGGGGACAAGGCCTGCAGGGCCAGGAGCCAGGGAATGGCTTCCCAGTGCCAGAGGGCAGGGCTGGATGGGATCTTGGGCAGGAATTGTTCCCTGGCAGGGTGGGCAGGGGCTGGGCTGCAATTGCCAGAGCAGCTGTGGCTGCCCCTGGATCCCTGGCAGTGCCCAAGGCCAGGCTGGACATTGGGGCTGGGAGCAGCTGGGACAGGGGGAGGTGTCCCTGGGACAGGGGGAGGTGTCCCTGGGACAGGGGGAGGTGTCCCTGGGGTGGCACTGGATGCGATTTCAGGTCCTTTCCAGCCCAAACCATTCCAGGATTTCCTGATTCTGTGGCTGCCATCCACACTCTCACCACGGTGCCTTTTTATGTCCCTTTCAGACAAACAACTCCATTACCACCACAATCCCCCCCAGTTTAAAGTTCTCCTTTTGTTCAGAACCCTCCAGCACAGTTTGGAGAGTTTCCTGATTGTGGCCAGGTCTGGCTGTTCCTCTGCAGTTAAAGACAAGCAGTTGCCGTGATTTTGTGTTCTCTGAAGGAGGAGGATGAAATCAAATCAGAGACTGCAGCCTGAACACTGGAACACTCCCTGCCAATCACTGCCAGAGCTGCTCCAGCAGCAGAAAATGCCTCTTTTCTCTCCCCAAAGAGCCCTTGTAGAGCCTCCGTATAAAATCAGACCTGGAAAGGGAACAATAGCAGGAAAAGGTTGGGGAGATGAAGGCAAAGTGAAGAGCTCCAGTGCAGATCTGATGTTGAGAAAAATGTGGTTAAGGGGAAAAAGAAAGAGTTAAATGCAAGTTTCCTGGGGTCTGTTAAACCACAGCATCCAGAGGGTGAATTTCTACACAAGTTTACCCCCAGAACAATCCTGCCTGATGTTTCAAAGCATTCCCAAATTAAAAGAGCAGCCAGGTCCTAACAGGAGCTTTCTGGGCAGGTCACAGATGGGGAAGGAGGTACAGGAATCACCTGGAGGGACAAGGAGCCCTTGGAGATTCCTCTGAGCAGGAATTTGTCTCATCTGCACTTCAGCAATGGAAGCCCTTGTGGAAATCAGAGTTTCTAGCTGCCCTGTGCACACCCAGAGCTGCCTGAGCAGCTGTGAGCTGGACCTGAGTTGTCTGAAACTTCCAGGAATTTGTGCTCCAATGTCACCCTGGCACCTCCCAGCAGCACCTCCAGCTGCATCTTGCGTTAATGATTTGTAGCAGGTTTTTATCTGCCAATAGATCCATGCCACAGAAATGGAAAATTTTATGGGCTTTGATTTTCATCTTTCTTTATGGAAGGATCAAAACAATACTGAAAAATTGGAAAAATTATTGAAAAGGAGAGCAGCTGTTCTGAAAAGGGAGAGGGGGGCTCAGGAGTGAAGGGGGAAAGTTGCTATTGTGCTGAGAGCTGCAGGAGAACCAGGGCTGCCTGATCTCTAATTTCTTCTCTAATTTGGCTCAGTGTGATGCAAACAAGGGTAAAAATAACACCCTAAGTGATGTATCCCAAGAGTTCCCTCCAGAAAAGTCCCAGGGAGTGGGAATGAATTCCTGTGTCCAGCTGTGAAGCTGAGCCTGGCAGAACACATTTCCTCTGGGATCTACAGCCTTTCCAAAATCTGAGTTTGGATGGGCCAAGAGAAGATGTGGGGCTCCAAAATGCCTGTTTTAAGGAGTCATGGTGGAAGAGAGGGCAGAAAAAGGCTGGGAGGGTTGGGATTGTTCAGCCTGGAAAAGAGAAGCTGCAAGGTGACCTGACTGTGGCCTAAGGGAGCCTGAAGAAAGAGGGAGAGGGACTGGGGACAAGGCCTGCAGGGCCAGGAGCCAGGGAATGGCTTCCCAGTGCCAGAGGGCAGGGCTGGATGGGATCTTGGGCAGGAATTGTTCCCTGGCAGGGTGGGCAGGGGCTGGGCTGGAATTGCCAGAGCAGCTGTGGCTGCCCCTGGATCCCTGGCAGTGCCCAAGGCCAGGCTGGACATTGGGGCTGGGAGCAGCTGGGACAGGGGGAGGTGTCCCTGGGACAGGGGGAGGTGTCCCTGGGGTGGCACTGGATGGGATTTCAGGTCCCTCCAAAACCATTTCAGAATTCTGGGATTTCTGACTCAATTCAAAACCTGGGATGAGAGGGAGTGCTCTGGCTGCAGTTTTCTGGATCTTTGGTAAAAGATACCAGAAGGCTGACTTGGAAGCATGCAGACAAAAAGGAGGAAATGCAAATATTTGTTGGTGTTCTCTGAGTTTTAGCCTTGTCTTAATTTTTTTCAACAAGGCCTGGCTCATGAATTTTAACTGCTTGTGACTAAAGTTTCTGCTCTGTGCCATTCTAGGGGCTCAGGAAAGCCTCATGGTGAGCACCAAAAAAATGAAACTTTTCCTTTAAAAAATTCTCATATTGCCAGAGTGATAAAACCCTGTCAGTGATATATTTTTATATATATATATATATCTAAATAAGCAGCTGGTCAGCTGTACCTAAAATATTCAAAGTAATTCTCCACTTAGCACTTATATCTTGAAGTTGTAAAGCAAGGTTGGCTGGCTGCTGACATTATTGAATTTCAAATAAAGAGACTCTGGGGAAGGCTGCTGGGGTGGTTTTTTTCCCTGCATTCTTTTAAAATGCCTTGACAAATTAAACCAAGTTGTCTTCAGGCTCTCAGCTCAACCCAGCAGAGACAAATCTGAGCAGCTCCTGCTGATGGGGTTACAAATAACACAGAGGTTCCTGGTTCCAGCTCAAACTTTGCACTCCCCGAGTCAGCTTAAGGAAACCAACATCAGATCCATGAATATTTGATTTCTAAAATAAGTAAGGATACAAGAAGAGCAGAGAGAAAATAATAACCGAGTGATATTTGTGATGAAATTGATGGATGTCAAGTTTTCCCCCCTGGGGAAGGAAAGACTTTCACATTGCTCATGTCATGGGGTCAGTGAGTGGTGGAGTAACTTGTGTTGGAAGGGATTTAAAAACTCATCTCATCCCACCCCTGCCATGGCAGGGACACCTCCCACTGTCCCAGGTGGTGCCAAGCACTTCCAGGAACACTTGGACACTGCCAGGGATCCAGGGGCAGCCACAGCTGCTCTGGGAATTCCATCCCAGCCCCTGGCCACCCTCCCAGGGAAGGATTTATCCCAAAATCCCATCCAGCCCCGCCCTCTTTCAGCACAGCCCTTACAGGGATGGGAGCAGAGACTCTCTGTGTGTCCCTGTCCCCATCCCTGCTGGGGATGGTGCTGGGAGCAGGGCAGGGACAGATGGAGCTTGGTCCTGGCCATGGCTCAGCTTCCAGCAGCCTTCGCCTTCGCTGCTTGGGGCTGGAGGTTTCAGAACGCTTGTGTTGTGTCCGTGTTGCTCATAAAGTTCTCCAGGCCTTTTATCCATTTCCTGCAAGGTCCAACTGCGGCTGATAATGGATTCCAGAGCCTGGCTCTGCACCCAGGGAGCACAAACGGCCTTTTATGAGTTTTACATTTCCCGGCTGTTAATTTCACGAGGCCGTGGGATGGAGTAAAACACCAGGAGGCCTCCGGTTTTGTCAGGCTCATCACAGACATAAACTCCTCTAACAAGTCCATTGTGCATCTCTCCTCTCATTTGCCTGCTCTCTGGGGGTCCCTCCCTGCCTATTCCTCGTCCCCTAAAGGAGGAGAGGATTGAGAATTCCTGTTTCCACTGAGGTGCTGGATCTCACCATCCTCAGCGTAAAAAACCTCTTATTTTCACTCTTCTCTTAGTTTAAACCCATCACCCTTTGCACCTTTGCAACAGGTCCTGCTAAAAACTTCCCTGGAGCCCCTTCAGGCCCTGCCAGGGGCTCTGAGCTCTCCTTGGAGCTTCTCCTCTCCAGGGGAGCACCCCCAGCCCTCCAGCCTGCCTGCAGAGGGGCTCCAGCCCTGGAGCAGCTCCATGGATTCCTCTGGACTCTTTCCAGCACCTCCACGTCATCCGGGTGCTGTGGACTCAGAACTGGGGCAGCTCTGCAGGTGGGGTCCTACCCGAATGAGGCAGAATCCCCATTATCCCTTGATTTACACCTTGCAGATTGTACTGCAACGTCCTCGGTACAACCTACCAGGCTCAGGGTGACAGACGGAGCCAAGGCCGGGAGCCCTGAGGAGCTGCAGGAAGCAGATTTTGTGAGGAAAGTCCATTCATCGGCTGGGGATCCCACACATCCGAACTGACCATTTCTGACCAGTCTTATCCGTCCTTTCCCATTTGTTTTTGTTTCAATAAATGGCAGGGCTGGCTCCTGGCCAGCGCGTTTCCCAGCCTGTTATCCCAGCAGCTCCTGCAAGAGGCTTCAGGACAAGCAGCCTCAGACATTTTTGACTGATATGCTCATCTGTGGGGGGTTGGGGTGTTAGTTTTTTCTTTTTCTTTTTTCGTCCTCTTTAGTTATGGAATTTTTTGTCCCATTTGTTGCGGGGAAACCTGATGGCCGATGCTGAAGTGTATTTGCAAGACAAAGGCTTGCCGGGCCAGGAAGGGGGCTAGAGAGAGGACACACTCAGTGCTGGGGTTGCTTGGAAAAGGACAGGCCGTTTTTCCTGCTGCTGCTGCTTCTGCTTGCCCCGCTGGGACCCATCTGATCCATCCCTGCACCAAGACTCCTGCGTTCCANGCTGCTTAATTTCAGTAATTCGGAAAGAGGGGGAGGGGGGTTCTGAGAAAGGGTTCTGCCTTCCCTAGCAGATACCTGTCTTCAACCCGGGATATCATCACATGCTCTGTGATGGGCAAATTTGTGCTGGGAGGGTGGAGAACCCACATAAAAGAAGGGGGAGCAAGTGGCTGGGGGGTTCAGCTTGTGCTTGAATATCTATTTATTCTTTCCAGATTGGAAGGAATAATTCCAGATTAATGGCCCATGGCCCAGCCCTCACTGCTAGGTGATCCATGGAAAACTTCACTCCAGCTCCGCAGCTGGGCACAGATTAAAAGGGCTCACACCACATTACAATAATGTTTAATTACTAAAAGAAATGAACTGCCCAGCTGAGGCTGAGGAATCTGCTGGGGGGAGACAGGAGTGGAACTGAGCACAAACCTTCTCCTGGAATCAGTTCATACCAAGGAGAGAAGTGAAGGTAAAATAAGGGAGAAGGTTTGTGGGGGCTCTGGATGGATGTGAGGGGACCATGGCCCTGGCAGTGTCCAGCCCCCAGGCCAGGGCAGTCGGTCACTGACATCTCATAGCCATGGCTGTGTCAGTGTCAGCCTCACTTGGACTGGAACGTTTGGGCACAACAGATGAAAGAGCAGCAAGAAAAGGGAAGAAACTGTGGCCTCTGCAGACACTGGGGTTGAGTGATGCCCCTAAAGGGACACTCTGGGGACAAACGGGAGGGGCTGCTGCTCCTCGGGGCACTCCCAGCACACAATGGGGAACAGGGAATCAGCCACTCCCTGGGATTCCTGCCCTGGCTGTTCCAGGGGCAGCGGCTCCCACAGCCGCGGGTCTTGGGCAGAACTTTGTGCTGGGGACAGACCTTTGTGCTGGGGACAGACCTTTGTGCTGGGGACAGACCTCTGTGCTGGGGACGTACATCCCAGGAGCTCCACTGAGACCACTGCAACACTCCCTTGAGGGTCACTTCCCTGCCTCTTGTCCCTTTGAGGGGAGAAGCATTCCCAGCGTTTTCCACGGACATTTTCCAGAGCTCCTGGGGAGAGCCAGGGGCAGAACATTTCCAGTTCATCAGCCACGGCCGGAGATGGGAACAGCAAAGCGTGACCCAAGGCCACCATCTGTGCCTGCACTGGGGTCTGCAGCACCCGAGGGACCCCCGGGGCTGCTTCAGCTCGGCAGGGACAGCTTGGGATGGGAAGGGACAGCTTGGGGTGACAGGGGACAGCTTGGGATGGGAGGAACATCTTGGGATGGGAGGGGACAGCTCGGGATGGGAGGGGACAGCTTGGGATGGGACAGCTCGGGATGGGAGGGG
>VXBU01000252.1:639231-662615 GCA_013400315.1 Bombycilla garrulus
GGGATGGGAGGGGACAGCTCGGGATGGGAGGGGACAGCTTGGCCTCCCTCTGCCAGGGCTGGGAAACTGGGGGGACTGCGGGGTCCAGCCGAGCTCCTCAGGGCAGGAATGGGGTGTTTGCCATGAGCACCCCAAAGGACGGACCTGGTTGCACCTGCTCCTTCGGGAGGGACAGCTCTGAGTTGGGTGGAAGGGCTTTTCCAGGTGTGCTGAGTCCCGAGGGAGTTTGGTCCCACAGGATCCATCAGGGCTGGATTTAAAAGCACCCCAGTGATTCCCGTGTCAGGAATGAGGGATAACAACGCTCCAGGTGAGAGCAGGGGGCTCCGACCTCGTTATTTATTCCAGTTCCTCGGGTTTTCCCCTTAGTTTCCTTAGCAAAGGAGGTTCTGTGGTGATTCTGGGTCCACAGGTCACAGGTAGAGACTGCCTGGTTCCTACAGCCCCTGGTACAGACGGGAGAAGGAACAGGGAGAGATCCTATGTCTATCTTATTTCCTTTCTTTTCCTTAAATAAATAATTTCCCCCAATTAATATACTGCCTCAAATGCCAAAATATCCCCAAACTTTGGCAAGGGGACAGAAACTCAGGAAACAAAATCAATTTCTTCAGCAGTGACACATTTCCTGAGCTATGCCAAGCTGCACAGCTCAGTTTTTCTATTGCTGATCATAATTACAAACACAAAAGTCAACCCCTGACGTGTACGACAGCAGGAAACCATAAAAATCCTCAAATCACAACACAAATAATCAGCTCTGTTGCAAAAATGTTTTCGAGTTGTTTTTTAAAGGAAAACCTTCAGTTATAGGCTGATTATAGATTTTTTCCCGTATAAAAATTAAATCCATGCAGGTCCTGGGAGGTGTCAGGGTGTGATGGGAGATGTCCAAAGGTCCATCCTGAGAGTGTCTCTGTTTTCTCTGCCAGCCAGAGCCCCTCTGAGCACAGCTCTGCTCTGGGGTCTCTAGGCCCTTCCAGCCTGGAATTAGGCAGGCTGTGCCTGCAGGGTTCTGCCCTTCGCTTCCCACCATCCAGAGGGGCAGAGGTGTCCTTGGAAAGGCCCAGACAGTGCCTCTGATCACGGGATGTGAGGGAAGGCAGCAGAAGGAGCAATCCTGGCTCTTCCTCCCTCTCGTGCCACAGCTCCCACAGCTCCAGGGCTGCCGGGGGTGAGGAGGGATCCAGGTTTGCCAGGGAGGAATGGGATCCCAGCAGGGTCAGCTGCTCCAGGTGTCCTGGGGGAGTGAGTCCTGCTCTCTGAGGTCTCTCCCACCCCAGGTACCCCCTTGCTGCTGCCCTCCTCAGAATCACAGAATCGGGGAATGTTCTGAGCCGGGAGGGATAAAGAATCATTGATCCAACCCTGTCCCTGCCCAGAACCCCCAACAGCCCCACCCTGGCATCCCTGCAGCGCTGCCCAAAGGCTCCTGGAGCTCTGGCAGCCTCGGGGCCGTGCCCATTCCCTGGGGAGCCTGGGCAGTGCCAGCAGCCTCTGGGGGAAGAACCTTTCCCTGCTCTCCAGCCTGAGCCTGCCCTGGCCCAGCAGAGCTGGAGGCCGCTCTGGACACCCCAGCCATCAGTCCTGGCTGCAGGGATGGACGTTCCCATGGGGATCAGCCTTTCCAACACCTCGGCCACGCTCCTCCTGAGGTATCCAGCACTTCCCTGGAAGGCTGTGAACTCTCTTTACAGATGATTCCCTCAAAATCCAACGCCTGTGAAGCAACTTCGGCACATCCACCGCTTGGAGCTGGCTCAGCTGAAGGGAACTCACTTGCAGGGATAACTGAGGATGGCTCCCTGCCCAGTCCCAACAAAAGATGGATTTTGTAAAGCCAGCTAAAATGATGCCATCCATTAGGAGAACTACAAAGCAGAACATTTTAAAGTTAATTGGTTTTCCAATTAAAAGATACACAGAACATGTGATGCAATTAATTTTACATAAACATGGTCAGGAATTAAAGGCAGAAGCACTTGGTAACTTCTTCAGATGGAGCATCTGTTTGTTCCCAGCAGCAGCAGCAGCTCCTCTGCATTCCAAACGGGAGGCAGGGAATCGCTCCCACCCCACTGCAGCTGGAGTCACTACAGGCTTTTCTGAGGCTGAGCTGGTTTGGAAAGGATTCAGTTGGAAGCGGGAAGAGTCGGTTTGGGAATGCAGCAGGAGATAGAACAGTTCTGGGCACTGGGAAGGAGGAACCAGCAGGGTTTGTGGTCAGTGCAGCAGGGTTTGTGGTCAGTGCAGGAGAGTTTGTGGTCAGTGCAGTGGGGTCTGTGGTCAGTGCAGCAGGGTTTGTGGTCAGTGCAGGAGAGTTTGTGGTCAGTGCAGCGGGGTTTGTGGTCAGTGCAGCGGGGTTTGTGGTCAGTGCAGCAGGGTTTGTGGTCAGTGCAGGAGAGTTTGTGGTCAGTGCAGTGGGGTTTGTGGTCAGTGCAGCAGGGTTTGTGGTCAGTGCAGNTGCCAGAAAGTATATATTCTATTGTTGCAGTCTTTGAGCCTTTAGCAAGGCCTCCATGGAGAGAAAATGCAGTCATGGACTAGGCTCTACTTCCTAAGACCCTCTGTTATCTCCCTGTAACACTATTGGCTCCATTCCAGAAACCCCAAGGCTATAGGTCAACTCACCAAGACCTCAGACTATTGGCTAGTTCTCCCAATCCTACCTAACCCTATAAAAACCCCGACCTCTGCCCAGTTAATCAGAAGACGCCGTTCCTGGACCCCTTCACGGAACCCCCAATAAAGACTTCGTGGAATGCGCCGCTCGGCTCTTCTCGTCTCTTCACCCCTGAGCTAGCAAAGCGACTACCTGGCAAGCTGTGAGCTGAATATCACTGAGAGCTGAAATCACTAAAGAGCTGAACCACCTGATAGCCTCAGGCTGAGCTTGCCAGGTTAGCCCTGTGGCTAGGGCGTCTGCCGGAGATCTCCAGGACAAGAGCCGCTCCCGGGACCGGGACCTCGCAGTCCAGGCAATCTAAAGTGGTACCGGGGGTCTGATTGCCCCCAGGCAGGCCACCCGGGCAAGGCGGGCAACCTCCAGAGACCGCTTTAGTTCATCATCAGCCCAGCTGGATTTCCACTCAGTTTAAATGTGCTGCTCCCAACCCCCTCAGGAGAAAAAACTGTCTGTGAAACCAGACCTGACAGCACCTCAAACATTCCCAAAAAGATCTGAAATCCAAGCAGAATATTCCACTTTGCACTGAAATGAGCCTTCCGGGATCCATTTGGGTTTCAAACAAAATTTTAACTGGTTCATTTTGGAAATTAGGATTTCTGTGGAAGTTTAGGCTTTAGAGATAATTTCTTTGAAAATTTTTATCCTACGTGAGGAAGGAAAGCTGAGGCAGGGAACGTAGCATGGAGGGGGTGAGAGGGTGATAGAGCTTCGGGCCCTTGGTGTGACCATAGCATTTCCAAACCCTCCAGTGCAGCATTCCAAGGCTATTCCCAGCCTGCTGAAAGCCGAGGAAAAGCCTTGGAAAAGAGAGAATATTCCCTTTCCAAAAAACACCTCTCCTGTCCCCATCAGCCTCATTAAGGAGGAATCTGCATAAATTAGCGGCAGCTCCCTGTGACATTCCCCGTGCTCTCCCGGGCTGGATCCGGGGCGTTGGAGCTCGGAGGAAGCAGAGCCTTGGTTTAATTTTTTTTCATTCTGCTCCCTCCAAGATGTTTTTTATCTCCAGAGGAGGTTCCAGCAGCTGACAGGGAGGCTTTTGTCTCCCTTGTGTTTGTGCCATCTGCCCATCCCTGTCCTTCAGGGCGACTCAGGCTCATCCCTCCCACCTTCCTTTGGAGCAGAGCAGGGGAAGGGGAAAAGCTGGGAAAAAAACAAAAAACAAGAAAACAAAATTCAAACAAACAAACAAAAGAAAAAATGAAAAAGAAAAAAAAAAAAACAAACAAACCAAAACCAAACAGTCCCAGGAAATGGCTGGGCTTGGATAAAATTGGGGTTAAAATTCCCCCAATTGGGGAAGGGGCAGATGCTGCCAGACAGGGAATTGCAGGAGCTGGAGAATCCACAGCACCCAGAGCTGCTCTGCTCCGGCTTCCAACAGGGATTTCCAGGGACAGTGCCTGAAATTATCCCAGCCACAGGATCATTTGGGTGGGAAAAGACCTTTAAGATCCCCGAGGAGAGCCATGAAGCAGCACCATGTTCTCCACCAAACCAAGCCCTGCAGTGCCACATCCACTCATTTTTGGAACTTTTCCAGGGATGGGAACTCCACCAATGTCCTGGGCAGCGTTTTCCAGGGCTGGACAGCTCCTTCCATTAAGAAATTTTCCCTGATATCCAATCTGAATGAAGACCAGGAGCCAAGAGACTGGGACAGAAATGAAACCCCAGAGTTTCACTGCCAAAGCTGGAATGGAGGCTCAGCTCCCTCGGGCTCAGGGCAGGTCCCCGTGTGCTCCTTCCTGGGGCTGCTGGGTTCATCCCAAGGCTTTCCCACCTCAGGGTCCCAGTCTGGGGCTGATCCGCCTGCCACCATCCTCCCACACTGAGGACAAACCCAGAGCTGTGCGGTTGTCCGTCAAATCACTGAGTGCCACAAAATCTCCTCTTTTGTCCTGCAGGCACCAGCTCAGCCCATTCCAGGCCTCATTCCCAATGGGTTTTCCATCCTCTCTTATTTCTGGCAGTTTCAGGAGCTGGAGGAGAAGAAAGGCAGGACTTGCTGTGGAGGAAATTTTTAAAGCCCCCCTGAGCTGTCAGGGAGAGCTGGGTTTTACCAGCAGCCGCTGGGGCTCCCATTGTGCCTCCCAGATTTGTCAGGTTAGAGCACAAGGAGCAGGAATGCACAAGGAGCAGGAATTCTGCAGTCCCAGGGACTCTGGACCTTTACAACATAACAAAGACTTTAAAAAGTATTAAAATAATCAGGCCAAGCAGCACTTGCCAGCTGTGGTCTCTGAAAACTCTCTCACTTATTGACCTGGGCTGTGTTCATCTCTCAGAGCTTGTGAGCCATTTTTAATTTTTTTTTTTTTTTTTTTTTTTTTTGCGCCTTTCCCTTCAATGAAATAGAATAAAATGTGAATTTTTTTCTCTTTCATTCTGCATTCAGTGGGGTGTCAGGAAAAGCTTCACAAAGAGGTGATGCAAAACCCATCTGTGCAGGAGAAGGAATGGGAGGGGAGGGAGGGAAATGGAACCAAGGGGTTGGAATGGTGCTAAACCCCCTCTCTCCTCCTCTGGATGTGCCAGGGGCAGGGATCAGAGCTCCTTTTCCCTCTGTCCAGGAAGGATCTGAGCACCCCAAGCCCATCCCTGGGTGCCACAGCCCTGTTGGTGCTGAAGAAATCACAGATTGGGTTGGGTTGGGTTGGAAGGGACCTTCAATCCCATGGGCGTGAAATTCCACTGTCCCTATTTGCACGAAGCCCTGCCCAACCTGGCCTCGAAAAATTCATTTTCTTAAGAACAAAAAATTTTATTCTTCCACCTTTAAAGTTTTATCATTTAGGGCAGGATCACAAAGCCACTGAAGATTGTTGTATTTTGGGGTTTTTTAACTGAAAATAAAATCTCTTTTCAGAAGAAATCTAGTTTTATTTTTTTTTAACAGAGAAAAATCACATTTTTCACTGGTTTGGGTAGAAAGTTATTGCTTTGCAGCAGTGGCAGTGCCTTGATTCAGCTCCCAGTGACAGCAGCTCCTCAATTGGATCCCGAAACTCCTGCTTCGAAATGAAAGCTCCAGATGCTTTCCTCAGAATGAAAAATAAATTCTCTGAGTTAAAAAACACCACCACCCCCATCCAGGGCACCAATTGGAAAAGATTTCATGATAGATTTGCTGGAAACTTCTTTCCTTGCAGAATGAGAGGTGTCTGAGGGAGACAACTTCAGCTCTGCTGAGCCCAAGAGCCAACTGCAGCTGTGTGGGGCCAGTGAAAACGAGAATATGAAAGATTTATGCACTCAGAAAGTGCTGCATGAGGAGAAAATGAACTTTTAAGAGGGTGGCAAAACTCCTTAAATGCACCTGACTGAAAATGAAGCTGCTAATGAAGAGTTCTTGCCTGTGTTTCTGTTATAGCTCCGAGCAGTTTTCCCTTTTTCGTTCTCCTCCTCCTCCTCCTTTCCCTCTTTCCCCCTCCCTGCTCTTGCTTTTATTTAAGAGGCTTCCCTTGAAGGAACACAAATCTGTCAGTTTTTGCTCTGAATTCACAGGACAGAAAGGAATTAATTCTTCAGTCATTGTCTCTTTGACTCAGTCTTTAATTTCCCTTACATGATGATGATGCCTGATAAGATTTCCTTTTCTCTGCTCCAAGGGATCGAGGGAATCCTTGATGGGTGAATTCTGGATTCTTTCAAAGCCTTTTGGGGTTCTGCAGGAGGTTCCAGCAGGTGAGGAGAGCTTGGGTCCCCAGATTCCATGGAATTGGATGTTTTCCTTCCCTCTAGCTCAGTGCGGGAAGGGCTCCCTGTCTGGGGTCTGGGAGCTTCAACTCCTCCAGCGAAACCATTCCAGGAGAATTTTCTCTTTTCTCTTCCTAAAAGAGAGAGAAGAGCACTCAGGCAGAGCCCAGGCTGTTCCAGGGCTGGCCTGGCTCAACACTTCCAGAAAGAGGATTAAAAAATCCAGGAAAAAATAGGCCTAATTCCAAACCCCAAGGATTTCAACATAAAAAACCAACCCTAAAATCCTAAATCTGGCTGAGAGAGAGAACAACCTACTCCTTGCTTAGCCAGGCAGTGCTGTTCCTGATTGGAATTAAATATGGAATTAGAATGAAATGTATCATTTAATATATGTAATAAATATCTGAAATTTCACTGCTGTCCCCTTAATTTTGAAAGCAGCTTTCTCTGGGTTTGGGCTCCTTCCTGCTTTTTCACCTCAAATGTTCCAAGGAAAGGGAAGCAAACCCCCTGGCAGTGTCTGACCCTGCAGTTCAGCTCAGTTCTGGTTTCTCGCCTCCTGACCCTCTAAATTGCCAGGAAAGCTGGCACACCCCAGAGCTGGCAAACCCCAAAGCTGGCAAACCCCAAAGCTGGCAAACCCCAGAGCTGGCAAACCCCAGAGCTGGCAAACCCCAGAGCTGGCGAACCCCANTGAACCCCAAAGCTGGTGAACCCCAAAGCTGGTGAACCCCAGAGCTGGGGACTCAGTCCTGGCAGGGTCTGGGATTTCCTGCAGCTGAGGCAAGACCGGGAGCACTTCCTGCACAGTGAGGTGTCTTCCCACAGAATCAGCCCCTCGGATTAATTAACTGTGAATTGATTGTACGGGACGTTAATTGAGATTTAAAACACATCCTTTGAGGTGCCCGCGTAATTAACTCGGAATAACAGAGGCAATAAACCTGGAGTCAATCCAAGAACCTTGGGGGGAGGGCGGGGTGGTTTGGAGCTTTCCCCCACCCCTGCACATTCCCAAATTAATTAACACCCCCTGAGATGATCGCCCCGGGTTCCAGAGTTGCTCTGTCCATGCTGGCTGTGCCTCTTCTCTGCACGTCCATCGGGTCTCCTGTTCCCCGCTGCCGCTCCTTTCATCTCCACAATTTGGGAATCTTCAGCTCCTCCATCACAGAGAGCACCAGGCTGGGAGCAGGCACAGTTTGATTATCACACGCAGGCCTGGCCTTCAAGCAAATCAATTCTGTTTCTCAGCCTGTCTGGAGACAATAAATGAGTTTTAATAAATAAACCTGAGGTTTTTCTGTTTGCCAGTTTCTGTTTTGTGGGCAGGGCTGGGGAAGGGAAGCTCCTGGCACACAGAGCACTCTGAGGCTGCTTTTTGATGAGAAGGCCACTTTTATTATTTTATTAATCAATATCTAACATGAAAGTCCCCCTTTGAAATCAAACTGTACATGTGGCCCTTCGGGGCTAATTATCAGCTGCTCATCTAGATGTTGTCTTTTGGAGGGGCTGAGAAAGGAGAAAATGCTAAGTCAAGGCAGTGGATTAAAAATATCCACATGATTTATCTGCCAGAGAGACGAGGGTTTGAAGTCTGGTTAATGAACATAAACCCTCCTGCCTCTCTGTTAAGGGCCACTGCTTTCAGCAGAGTCAGGTGCACTTATTGCTGATCAGAAAAATGGGTTTCCCAGCCCAAAATAGTTCTGAGAATCTTCAAGGTGCTCCTGCTTTGGAGGAGAAGAAAAAAGCTAAAATCTTTCAATTTTTATGACTCCATCCTCCAGAATCACAGTGTGGATGGAGAACACTGAGTGTTCTCTAAATACATAATTCCAACATTTGTTAATGGAAATGAATATTTCCAGCAGTCAGTTGTATTGAAATAAGGAATATAAAATATCCCCACTGTCAGCACTGCCCTCCGAGGCAGCACTTGGATTTCAGGTAAGCGACAATGCCAGGACTCCTTTCTGAAAACACAGAGTATTTCATGGGGTTAATTAACTGTAACTGTGTTTGGCTGCTGCTGGAGAACCGAGAAACACTGCACGCATAAAAAATACCAGAAATAAACTGGATTTTGGAGAGGGATCTTAAACCAGGGATGTTTCCTTTATCTTGTGGGAAGTTCTGAGACTCCAGAGATCCCTCCATGGGGAGAGGCTGCAGGCAGGGCTGTGGTGCTGTGGGTTGTGCCAAGACCCTGAAATCTTCATCCGATGGGATGGGACCGTGATCCTGCTCCTGGAGGGACCCTGGGGGGCCAGAATTCCACAGGTTTATCCGTAGAAAGGGACCTGTAACAACCCTTCCTTATCTCGGTGAGAAATCTCCTCTTCAGCAGGCAGAAACTAATCCAAAGCAAACAAACCCAGGAATTTCCTCCCACTGAGTTACAGATCAGAGTTTTCTAACCTTTCCCAGGTGCCAGGCTAGTTTTTGAGCAGAAACAATTCCAAACCCAGCTTGTTCTCCATGTTTTAACCCTGCCCTGCCTCCCTGCTCCATCCCTGGCTTGCTGTGGGCACTGTCTTCCAAAGCTCCAGGATCTGTGCAGCTCAGCCTGATGCCTTAACTTTTAGCTTTTATATTTTTTCGGACTCTGTGCTGGTTTAATGTGCAGTTCTGGGTTTCATATGAAGGGTTGCTGAGCTCTCTGCACAGGGTAGGGACACAAACCAATTCCTTTCTAGCTGGGACCAAGGACAAATTTTAGACCCAAGAGTGGAAACAACGGTGAAGAAGAGAGAAAGAACAAAGAGGATGAAGCTTCAGAACCTGAGGATGGAATTGCACAATTAACTCCAAGGTGCAAATGGAGCAGAGCTGATAAAAGTGTGAGGCCTCGTGCCCAGGATCCATTTTGGGCCCATTGCTGGATTGCTTGGGTGCAGCCCCAAGGGGTTCCTGCACGGCCCAGGCTGGATCCTTTCAATAAAGCCCTTTTTATTGTTTTACTTTGCCTGCTCTCTGTTTCCAGCTCAGCCTTTATAGGCAACAAGCCCATCCCCATCTCACCAACAGCCCAGTCCCTGTGTGGCTGCTCAGAGTGTCCTTCCCAGGCTGCGAGCAGCTGGGAACAGCTCTTCCCACAAAACCAGGGCATTTCCAATGCCAGCAGCAAGGCCTAAACTGCTTGAAACCTCTGGGCTCTTAAATCCTTAGGCTCCACTTAAAATCCATATGATTATTTTGGATTTTGGGTCCCCACCCACCCAGTTTTACACCTGATTCCCCCACAGGCAGGAGCTTTTCCTTAAGTAGGGAGCACAAACCAGAGAAGATTCCCTTCAGGAACTGGAGCCACATTTCTGTGAGACAGTTCAACCTTTCTGCATCTTCCTGTAAAATTTCTCTCTTCCCGTTGTTTTATTTATTCTACTTACCCATAAAAATGAAACCCCTCAAAAGACGGGGGCTGAGCAGCAGCGCTCACAGCAGGACAGCCCAGGTTTGTGGCATTTGAACCCTTTGGTTCTGCAGGATGAGGCAGTGGATCTCTGGATCTGGGGAACTTTCCTGGTGGAAGTGGGGCAGCCATGTGAGGGAGCACTAATCCCACAACATTTGGGGTTGGAACTTGAGGAGGTATGTTGGGAATCCCCTGATTACTCCAGAACAGCACAGAAATTGCTCATATTTTTCCAAGATGGTGTAAAAGGAATGAGAATCCTTCATTCCCTCGCTCCTAAGCCAGAGAAAAGGGGGAAATCAGTCAAATCTCTCTCCAGGAACATTTTGAAGTTGGTGCCTTGGATTTGCAGATTTATTTCTCGCTCTCCTCGGCTGCGTTGAGATTTGCTGGATTTGCATATCAGGGGAGATTATTTTTCCTGCCTCAGCCTCGGAGGAGCGGGCAGGTGTGGAGCAATCAAACTCCATTGAGCTGGAAATGTTCAGGAAGCTGCTCTGGGCCGGCAGCTTCCTCCTCTTCCTTCCCAGCTATTTTTATTTCTCTATAAATCCCTGCCACTGCATTGAGGACTCACTTGTCCAACTCTGCAGCTGGGAAAGGGTGGCCTTTTGCTTTTCAGGGTGCTCTGATGCCCTCAGGAGTGCCTTCAGCCCCTTGGCTTGGCTCTATTGCTCCTCCGGAGTGCCAGGCCAGGCCTAGGAGCCCTCAGGATCCATGAGAAGAGCTGAAATGGCAGGTTTTAAATAACTGGGAGCAGTCTTTGTCTTTATTCCTGGGAGGATCGACACCAACAGCAAACACTGCAAGAAAAGAGTGTGGGAAAGGCAAGGGAGTCACTCCTGCCTTCCCTGAAATTGTCAAGAGGTGATATTAATCACCTCATAATTGGTTAAAAAGAAGGGCTTTTCAGCTTTTAAAAACCTCCCTTTCTGATTGTTGATTTCCACAGGTAAAAAATGGCCAAATTGAAAGAGGCAGCGAGAACAGGGTCCCAGTCCAGGGGAGCCAGGGGCAGCTCTAGCCCTGAGGCCACCAGGAGTAGCAGGAAGAGCTCCTGGAGCTGGCACGGGACCCTCGTGAGGGTGATGGGTGGGGAAGGATTGAACACAACTGCTTTTGTGCAACACCGAGATCCCCAGACAGCAGCCAGGGCTGAGCTCTGCTCATCCAGGGACAGGTATTGATGGCCAGGAGGGAGGGAGGGCAGGGGATGAATGGACTCCAAGTCCAGAGCCCCACTGCTGACTCCAGCACTGCTGGGATGGGAACTTAGGCAGCACCAGGCCTGGCTCGAGAGCTGCTGGAGCCTCCAGAGAGGAGATAAAGGGAGCAGCACCTCGATCTGGGGAGCCCTGATGAGCAGAAATGGCTCAGGGTGTGAAAGGCCCTAGCAGAGAAATCAAAAACTTCCCTCAAAGGCTCTGGGGGAAGGTCAGTTCCCTTGGGAAAGTGAGGCACTTCCTGATGGAGGAGGAGGGAGGAGAGGAGCTTAACACACACCCGAGCTCAGGCTTGCAGACCCCCGTCAGAGGGGTTGGGTCATGCAGAATTCCCTGGGATGTGCAGAGTTCCTTGGGATGTGCAGAATTCCCTGGGATGTGCAGAATTCCCTGGGATGTGCAGAGTTCCTTGGGATGTGCAGAATTCCCTGGGATGTGCAGAATTCCCTGGGATGTGCAGAATTCCTTGGGATGTGCAGAATTCCCCTGGGATGTGCAGAGTTCCCCTGGGATGTGCAGAGCTCCTGATGTCCCCATGGCAGCGGGAGGGAACAGAGAGAGGGAGCAGCACAAGGCCCAGCAGGGCCCTGCTGACCTGGCAAGATCCAGCAAATCCTTTCCTTCAGAAATGTTTTGGTCCCAAGGAGACCAAATTCCCTTGGATTCCACCCCGTGTGCCCTGTCCCTGAGGGAGGGACCTCGTGCACTGAAATTCCCATGAAAGCTTGAGGGAACTGCAATTTTGTTGTTGGAATAAACCCCCTTTTTGCCTTATTCCAAAGATCCCCGGGTTTGCAGCAGGCCATGAAACTGAATTTTGCTCTTTCCACCTGTTTAAAACCAGAGGACTGGGTGCCACTACACCATGTGCCACTGCAGGAACTCATTTTACCTTTCAGCACCTTTTCCTGCAATTCCAGCAGCAGAGCACAGAGTAAACCAGTCCATCTCCAACCCCTGACAGCAGCACTCCTCTCCCTGGATGGAAGCTCATCCAGAGCTCCTCTTTGTGAGTGTTTCTGCCCTGAAAGCTCACCCTGAACATTATCAGCTCTCTGTGGTAGTTAAAAGGCAAACAATGATGTCCCCAGCCTGTCCATTCATCATCCAGCTCTCCCCACAGAAACCAGAGCTAAACAATCCATTAATATCCACAGAATGTTTCTTTTCCCTGTGCCAGCAGTGGCCCTGGCTAAGGGGACATTGTCCCCAAAGGGCTCAGCCCCGGGTTTTAGAGATCCCAACAGGATTCCCCAGCACTTGGTGCTGCTCTGTTTCCTCCCAGCAGCCAGGTGCTTGCACAGGAGATGCTCTGGCAGCTGTCCCAGCTCTGGATAAACACTCCAGGAGGATTCCAGGAGCTCTGCTGAGGCCATGGATTTTCTCTGTCACTGCATCCTGTGGGATGCAGTCCCAAAAAGGGAGATAACCCACACCCCATTCCTCCTCATTTCCATGCAAATTCATCCCCCCTGAGTTCCCCTCTGTGTCCCAAAGCTGTCAGGAGAAATAAACGCAGGCTGTGTGGCGCTTCCCCTCGCTGGGATGATGGGGAAGCGACAGCTCATTTTCCATAACGAGCTCATCAGTGTAAAGCAGCAGTGGGGAGATGGCAAAGCACTCAAAAATTGAACTCATCTGCCAGGATTTTATATATTTTTTTGCTTGGGCTTCTCCAGGCTGGAGCTGCTGGTGGATGGTGCCAGACACAGGGGGCTGTACTCGGAGCTCAGGAAAGGCCTGGCAGTGGCACAGGAGAGGCTCTGATGGGCTCCTTTGTGCAGGTTCAGCATTGCCAGGGGTGGAACCGGCCCTGGGCCCTTCACTCTGCTGGGATCGCTCAGGTGCTGGGATTGGAGGGGTGCCTGCAGCTCCTGGAAACCAGGGAACAAACCCAGAGCTCTCTTTGGGACAAACCCAAACACTCTGGCTGTGTGTGAATCGAAGGCTCCATTAAAGAGCCCTCTTGGCCCTTTAGCTCAGACAAACCCACACTTTTCCCCTCAGCGGGAGTGGAATTCTTTTTTAGCTCAGACAAACCCACACTTTTCCCCTCAGTGGGGATTGAATCGATTGAACTCAGGCATTCCCTGGCAATTCCTGGCTGCCTGTGAGGACGGGGACAAACCTGTGGCTTCTCCAGGCTCGTCACAGCCCCTGTGACCCCTGCTGGGATCGGGAGGTGGGAGGACACAGCTGAGCTGGCCAGGGCAGAGAGCAGTGGAATTGGGTTTATTCTGTTGAGGCTTTGCCAGTTTGGGGTCAGGAGCTCCAGAAGAACTTTGCAGAGGAAGAGGAGCAGCTCCAGGGCAGGACCAGCCCTGGCTGTGTCAGGGCCTCGGCCCCATCCTGGGGCTGGCTGTGAATGGGGCACAGACCTGGACCCAGAGCTCAGCTCGGGCACGGTGAGGAGCCCCAGAACCTGCATTTACCTTTCCTGCAGCTCGGAGGAGCCCCACAGATCCCCTGAGCCCTCTCAGAGAACCCTCAGCTCAAACCCCTCCCACATCACACAGATAGATTCATTTCTTCATCTGCCTCTCTTCAGCTTCAGACTTGTGAGGACAGAAACACCCCCCAGGTCTGGCTGCAGTGCTGGATTTATAAATCCTCTCCCTTCCTTTCCCCCATGAGTTGCCCTTCACAGCCTTTAGACCCTCACAGGACATTATAACACTAAAATCACATTAGACTGTGTGTGGGTGCCACAGAGCACAAACCCAGCCCTGCAGAGCCCTCAGGGGCCATGAGGAGCAGCAAGTGTGAGTCCCATCACTTTGTCACCATGGATATTGGCTCTGGGCATGGCTGAGCACAGAACCACCTCTGTCCTCACCCCGTGTCCCTTGGGATCCATCCCTGAGGGATAAAGGTCCTGTCTCCTGGAGCTCACCCCTTCCAGGCAGCATGGCTCAGGTGTTTGTCTCTGACTGCGCTTTATAGGACGGCCATAAAGGCAATAAAACAAAAGGTTAACATGGCCAAGTCCATAAATCCAGCAGTCAAGGATTAGAACGTTCCTGTTCGTCTCCCCTTTATTTAAATTTTAGATCCAAAGGTTTCGGTTTGCCCTTGCACTGAGTCTCTGAGGCGGGAGGGCCAGGCTGGGGAGGGGAATTTTTGAGTCTCAGCAATCAGGGTTGCTGTAAAAAGGTCTGGGACAGGCTGGGCTGGCAAGGGCTTTAGAACAATTCCTAATTTCTGTATTACACAGCAGAGTCTGTTCCCAGCAGCCTGAAATGGCCCCTCTGAATCAGTTCCACCTGTTTGATAAGTGATTTCCTGCAGCTATTTTAGCAGTTATCAGCTACTTTATTTTTATTAGTTATTAGTTTTTAGTTATTAGTTTATTTTTTAGGTTTTGGCTATTTTATTTTTTAAATTATTATTAATTAGTTAATTTTAATTAGTTATTAGCTATTTTATGTTATTTTCTCTGACTGCTTTATTTTCTGGTTCTGGTTCTAGTTATTTTCTGCAGTTCTTTCTATCAGCCTCAGCTGCCAGAGCAGAACACCTGAGTGGTCCCATAGCAGTGCCAAATTCCCAGCTGGGATTGCAGAAATTCCCTAAATGGAGAAACTTTCCATCCTCCAGGTCCAGGACGGTTCCTGGTGCTCATCATGGACAAGGCACCCAAATGCTGAGGAAGAGCAGCCTCCTGATCCCTGGGGGGGTGACAACTGTGTCACTCCCCACCATCCCAGGTGTCCCACGAGTTATTCACCATGAGGGACTGAGTTCCTGCTCCCCTCCCGCCCAGGACCCTTTGGAACCGCAGCAGATTTACACTCAAAGGAAATGCCTATCAAAAGTTATCAAGATTATTTGAGAAAAGAAATCCTTTCTCCTGTTTTCTGGGCACGTTGGTGTCCCTTTGCCCTCCCTGCCCACTCCTATTGTTTTTATTTTCTACTGTCACTGTAAATATTTTATCTGGAGCCCAGATTAGTTCAATGCCATTTACTGCTGCCGTTCCCATCTCCAGGAGAACAAACCCTGCTGGGCTTTAATGCCACCTGCAGCCGGTGACAAATGGCTCTGTCCCCTGATCTGCTGGGGTCTGGGTGTTTTTATGGGGCTGCCTCCTCCGTTTTCTCTCCATTTATGGCCTCGCTAATGCGGGGAAGGAGCAGAGAGGCATCGATCAGCTGCCAAGGGCTGCCAAGGGCAGGGTGCTGCAAGTGCTGGCCCGGCAGGAGGGATCAGCTCCCAGGGCATGGGTAGGGACAGGCTGGCACTGCCAGGGGACGGCAGCTGCCCCCAGAAACGGTGTGCTGTCCCTGGCACTTGGTGGCACTTGGTGGCACACGGGGTCACTGCCCAGGATTTGATCTGTGTCCAGATCTCTGCTGACAGCACTGATTAAGGAGAGGACCAAAGCCTGACTTAAAGACTTGTTTTAGCAGGTACCGGGCCTAAAGGGCAGCTCAGTGCCAGTGCTCTGTCACCTCATCAGGATAACGACCCCTTATCTCATAAAGCACCCTTACCTGATGAGACTGGGGCAGCAGGGTCACACACGGGGTTCAGGGGGATTTCAGGCTGTGCAGGAGCCTGATTTGGGGCTAAACCAAACCATTCTCCTGCCCAGGCCAGGGCAGCACCCTCCTGCCTGGAGGATTCAGGATTTTGCTGCAGCTCTGGGGCCATTTGTTGTTTATTTGTGCTCCCTGTGTGTCACACGCATGCACAGACTCTGACACTGCCATACACTGAGCTTGGGGTGACCTCAGCAGCGCTGGAAAGGTGCAGAGCTCCTGTTTGAGCTCCTTGATCCTACACAAGACCAGAGGATTTAAAGTCCTGCAGGCTCTCCTTGCCTATCGCACCCGGAGTGAGTTTTATGTGAAGAAATCGGCTACAAAACTTCACCTCAATAAGTTTTTCCTGTGTTCCAAACAATGCCAAACATTAATCTGGCTAAAATGACAGCCAGGTGAGGGACAGAATAGCCTGAGATGGTGAAGGACATTAGGAGCAGGATGGGCTGGGATGATGTCCTCAGGAGGCAGCCCTGAAACAGCAGAGCACAAAGACTTTTGGCTGGAAAGTTCAGTGCTCCTGGGAACAACCTATTTAGAATGAGTGAGGTGGCTGGGCAGACGGGTCAGTAATTTTAGAACTAAAATTGTGATTAAAAGCACTTTGGCACCCAAGGCTGGGAAGCAGCTCCCTGATGGTGATTAATTCACACCGCAGGGCTTGGGAGAGTGGCGGGACCAAACTCCTGCTCAGTTCTTATCAAGTGAAATGTACCCACCGTAATCTGATAGGTCCTGAAAGGTTAATGTAAACCAAATCAATGCTGTCTCCATCCCAATAAAGTGTGGGGAATTGTCCTTGAGTGTGAGTGTGCAGGAGGCTGGGGATGAGGGCAATAAAGGGCTCCCATCTCCTGCTGATCCCTGCCAAGCCCGCTGCGCTGCAGGGGGGTGGATAAAGGCACTGATTTATCAGCCAGCGGGCAGAACACTGAGCCTGCTGCTAAAACATTCCATCTCCTGGCTTTAGCAGTCTCCTAATAAACATTTTAAACATCCAAACACCTTTCAGACAGCCAAAGGAGGGGAATACAAAAGGCTGGAGCGGCACTGGCCTGGTCGAGTGTCCAGGTTCAGAGCACGGAGACTCCCTCAGGGATGTGGGAGGATCTGGAAACCTCAGATGGTGAAATTATGTTAAAAACCTGTTCTGTTAGAATTAGGAGCTAAATGGAAACCACAGCCGGTGAAATGATGTTAAAAACCAGTTCTTCCACGATAAGGAGCTAAATGGAAGCAGTCCTGGTGTTAATTTAAACTTCTAGCACTTGGTTAAATCCCAGGGATCAAGGAGACTTTCAAGCTCTCTCAAAGCCATGGGAATAAAAGGCTGTTTAGCTTCCACTCATAGCTTTAAAAATACCTCTTGAAATTAATGGCTAAACTTAAAGTCTTGGCTTAAACACTCTTCTGGTGAGCTGAGAGGGGCTGAGAGCAGGAGAGAGAGGGGAGGAAGCTCCAAGTTTGCCCTGTCCCCAGCAGGATCCAGCTCCCCTCAACAAGATGTGCTCCTGGTGTCGGCACCACTTGGTTTAAGCCAAGCACAACTAAAGAATTGATGGCTCTAATTCACCCTGGCCATGCACTGCCGGACAGCCCTGTGATACTCGTGTCCTGCAGCACGGAATACAGCAGGATCGGGCTGGAAGCAGGCAGCAGCAGGGCTTGGCATCACTCAAATCCCAAAGCCCAGCTCTGGCAGCCCTCAGGCATGCAGGATTTTCCTGTGCTGCCTTTCCCAGCCTGGTCAGCTCCAGCCTCCTCCAGAGCCCGGTCCCAGCAGCTCACAGACACCCTGACGCCACCACGGCCTGGTGAGAAGCTTTGACAGAGCTTGTGGCTAATTCTGAGCCTTACAAAGCCCAGCTCGTGCTCAGTGCCAGACCAGCCCTCAGCCAGCTCCTGAGGCAGACTTGCCTCCATCAGGCAGGTGGGGCTTGGAGCTGCACTCAGCACTGAGTCAGAGCATTATTGTTACAGTTGATTAATACCTGAGCACTCTGTGAAGAGATAAATTATCATTATGCACACACAGGCACTCTATCCACAGACAGCAGATCCATTTTCCCCCAACGAGCTGCCAATTACTGGGTATTTCTACATTATGTTTACACAGCCTTTTATAATCAACACTCCAACCACTTTAGGTATTAAGTGCTTCAAACTATTGATTTGATTAATTCAGTGTCTCCAGAAAATCATCCCGCTCTGCTTTTCTTGCCCTTCTGGTGTACAGCATCCCTCCTGCATCTGCTGGGATCTTCCCCTGTCTGAGCTCACGGATCCAGGAGGATTCCCAGGCACCCAGAGGAGCAGGGCTCACCATCTTCAAACTGTTTAGGAAAAGGCCCCTAAAACAAGGAGGGCAGGGACAGATGGGATTTTGGGAAGGAATTGTTCTCTGGGAGGGCTGGAATTGCCAGAGCAGCTGTGGCTGCCCCTGGATCCCTGGCAGTGCCCAAGGCCAGGCTGGACATTGGGGCTGGGAGCAGCTGGGACAGGGGGAGGTGTCCCTGGGACTGGGGGAGGTGTCCCTGGGACAGGGCGAGGTGTCCCTGGGACTGGGGGAGGGGTCCCTGGGGTGGAACTGGATGAGCTTTAATGTCCCTGCCATCCCAAACCATTCCAGGATTCCGTGACTCTCTCCACCTCTCCAGGCTGTGCTGACTCGAGTATTTTCCCAACACAAGATGAGTTTTTTGTTAAATCCATGAGATTTCCTCTTGCAGCTCCATGAGGCCAAGGGGATCCACGATCCCAAAGGCTGACCTGGAGCCACCTGCAGATTGAACTGCTGGAATAATCCCCTGTTTCTGATGCCTTGTGGTGGAACGAGGAGTCCTGGGATTTATCCCGGGGAAGTTTTGGGGTTTTGGTGCCCCCCTGGCTCAGAAGCTGTGGGATTTTGCTGGTTTTAAATGCAAATTAACTCCTTTCTTTCCCATCTCATTCCAAGGCCAGATCTCCGTAAAAGGGGGCATTTCTGCCTCCAGTTCCCACCGTTCCCAGCACAGCTGCCCAAGGTGCTTTCCCTCACATTCATTATTTGATAAAACAATTAACAATCTGCCTCTCCAAGCTCTGGCTGCCCCCCCTCCCTTCTCAGGCATCCCAGTTCCTGTCCCCTGTATTCTTGCCATCCTTTCACAGCCCTGGAGTCTGGCTCGGGGAAAATGAGGCAGAAAGGCCCATCGCAGAGCTCAGAGTGAGGGATGAAGGGCAGCCAGGACCCAGAACATCCTTTAGGAGAGAGCAGTAAATAACCAAGGCATTGCTCATGCAGGGAAATGGATTTTTATCACCATGGAGAGAGCAGCTGAAGGAACAGGGGCGCAGAGAGCCAGGGAACAGCTCCCAAACCCAAAGCCTGGTGACATCCAGTGTCTGCTGAAAAATGAGGCAGGGGAGGAGCAGGTGCAGCCCTGGGAGAGATGGATGGTGCAGGTGCAGCTTTGCTGCCCCAGCTCTGGGACAGGGATGATGAAAAATAACCCCAGCAAATGGGAGCTCAGTTTTGAAGGAATAAATCACTAGTGTGGAGAACTGTGGGCAGTGGGAGAGCAGCTACTGCTCAGGTCCTTGGCCCCTCAGCCCTGGATTTGGGGTGAGAGTGTTATAAATAGAGCCAGGAGACCAACCTCCTTTTAAAAGCTCTTTATTAGGACAGCTGTGGGTGGAGAACTTGAGGGGCTGTACAGGGCACGACTGCTCCCAGAGAACACCACTGAGGAGAAAGTGCAAGTCAAATCTGCCGCTTCTACCACAGAGTTGGGAATGCTGCCCTCATGGGGGTTCCCAGGAACAATTTCAGGTTTGTGTAGTCCTGGGATGTCATTCTTTTATAGTGCTCTCTAGGTTATGGTGAGAAGATGGAAACTATCCACAGATAGCTTGATGTTCTGCACACATGGCAGTGTTTTTCCTGGATTTAGATCTTGTGCTGGCTCCTTGCTTTAGGGAAACTTTGTTAATCGAACTTCAGCATTGGAGCTGAGTATCATGGGAGTCTCTTGATTTCCTTATTAGCTGGTGTCACTAATTTGATGAGCAAGTGGGGAGCAGCGGAGGCCTTGCTCGATGGGAGATAAGGGGGAAACTGGGAATACAGGAATTGAGGGGGAGTGTACAGATTCAACAAGAACAGCATAAAACAAACAGTCGATAACAACACAACATTCCAACAACACAACACTAAAGATTTTTACCAGACAAGGGCCACAACCTGAGATCTTCTAGCTTTATTTATTTCAGGAGCACTGGGGAGGGGCAGGGCTGTAACTCCCAGTTCTGATGGGCAGTAGACGAGGCTCTGCAGCCCCAGACTTTCCTGTCCCTCATTTCTGGCACTTCCCTTCCCCTGGGCCTGTGCCTCTGGTCCCACTCACATATCCCACCTATATCCCAGGGGGTTTCCCAGCAGATTTTAAAGCATTATTTTTCAGAAAGTGTGTGTGGGGGGCGGAGTGCTTTTATTTGCAAAAAGAGGAGTTATGGAGAAATCAGTGCTTCAGCCACTTGGATTAGCAATTCCCCCCAAAACAGTTTGAGGAAAAGCAGCCAAAGGAACACTGAGCCCCCCTCAGCCCCAGCAGCTGAAGGTCTGGGCTGGGGAGGCTCCGAATCCCGATGGGAAAAGCCCATCCTGGTGCTCTGAGGAGGCTCTGCCTTACCAGAGAGCACAGCAGGCTGGGCAGGTGAATCCTCACAGGTGAAGGAGAGGTTTCAGTGCCAATGTTTCCATTGATAAGAGCTCAGAAATTGTTTTTTATCCTTGAGCAGTTTTTGCTGTTGCATGGAGATAATTCAGCTCCTGGCCTCCTCAGGAAGAGCTGCTGAGATGCAGCTGAAAGCCCCCAAATCCAAGCTACTCCAAAGGCACCGTCTGGAAAATCCAGGCTTAAACTGAGACAAAATCTTCTACTTGGAAATCACGGCCTCAGCTAAGCTGGAGCTTTGTGGGCACTTCTCATCTTTCACACTGAAAAAATACTGTAGGAAAAAAGGACAGGATGGAAACGCTTTCCAGGGAATGTGTAAAATCCCAGGGTGACAAAATGTGGGATGTACATAGGAACATATTGTTCTTACATGAGTTTTGTAGTCAGACCATAAGAAACCACCAATATGTGGTGTTATATAGAATATATTTATAATATTCATCAAGAACTGTGGGGATTGAACAAGGAGCAATGGGTCCAAACAGAAAGAGGGGAATTTAGGGTGCGAAATGTGGAAGGAATTCCTCCCTGTGAGGCTGGGGAGGGCCTGGGATGGAATTCCCAGAGTAGCTGTGGCTGCCCCTGGATCCCTGGCAGTGTCCAAGGCCAGGCTGGAGCAGCCTGGGACAGTGGGAGGTGTCCCTGCCATGGCCCTGGATCATTTTTGAGGTACTTCCAACCCAAACCACTCCATAATTCTATATTTTTTTGCCCAATAAATGGGAAAATCCAGGTGCAGGGCTGAAGGAATCTGGGATCCATGCTGGCAGGAGCTGCCTCTCCCCAAAGCAGCACAGAGAACTTTGCAGAGCTCAGCTCCAGAGCTCTCCAATGCCACCATCCATGAACAATAATGGCAACGCATTCTGAAAGAGGCTGGGATTATTCTTTTGAAAGTGTTGCAGCCTTCTTGAATAATGACTGTTATTTATTTGATCGTCCCCCAAAGATTCCTTTGTCACAGGCTATTGTGTAAATTTGTGTTCAGACAATTCTGAAAATGTTGAATTATTCACTTGATTGGCCTTAATGTCTCCTGCTGAAACACCTCAATATGCTGCGATTATTATCAATGTACGGCGGGCTAATAAAAGTGTGGCAAAAATAACTGCAGCTGGAATTTCTGACGGGAAAGGATAATTTCCTAACTGCTCAAACATTAGCAGTTAAGAAAGTTAAGATAAGGGTAATAAAGCCTCATGCTTCAGGGCTTTGCAAACGGGGTTAGGAAGTAATTATTTTAAATTCTTTTTTCAGTATTATGTAATTTAACTCTCGTTAATAAAAGACCCAGTTTTGAAAGGCAGTGAAAGATGGAGCTTGGAAGCAGAGGAGATTTAAAATAGAGAAGCGAGCCCTCAACCTGCTTCAATGCTTTCCAAAAGCACCCTCCAGACACTTATTTGCATTTTCTGAGTCCTATGATAAAATATTTTTTCTTCCCCAAATGTCGGCGTGTTGGAACTCCGGCATTTCCCTGCAGTGGAGGAGCATTCTCTTTTTTTCCTGGCATCCCAAATCCCTTGGCTGGAGGTGCTGAGTTGGATTCATTTGTAGTTTTTATGTGTCCAGGTGACTCGGAGCCATTTGGGCGTTGGAACGAGGTCCCTTTCCATGATTCCTGTGGCAATCCCTGCACATTCCCAGGGGCTGGAAGCACAGGGAATCTCCCTGATGTGGGGAATGAGCCTGAGCTTGTGTCCCTGGGCTGGCTGTGCTGGAATCAGCAATGGAATTCCTGTACATCCCACAGGGAGAGTGTCTCCCTGGGACCCCCTGCCTGTCCTGGCTCCTCCAGGACACTGCTGGGGACAAAGACTGGACAATCCCTGTGATTCCAGATCCTCTTCCCAAAGGCAATTTCTCCCAGTGCTCCCCTGGCTGTGCCAAGCTCCATCATCCCACACCGTGATGCCATTCCTCCTCCTCATTCCCAGGGCCTGAAGGGGCTCCAGCAGAGCTGCAGAGGGACTGGGGACTAGGGATGCAGGAACAGGACACAGGGAATGGCTTCCCACAGGGAAAGGGGAGATTTGGGTGGGGTATTGGGGAGGAATTCCTGGCTGTGAGGGTGGGCAGGGGCTGGGATGGGATGGGATGGGATGAGATGAGCTTTAAGGTCCTTCCCACCCAAACCATTCTATATCTCTGTGATTTTTATCTGCAATAAAATTTCCCATATTTTGTTGTATTACTATTTTTTCCCTTCTTTCCTATCCTGCTTTTTGCATCCTGTACCCACAGCCACACACCAGGGAACTGCTTTTCCTAAAACATTTCTCATGCCTCCATGCCCCTGCCTGGGTGGTGATCCTGCAGATTTATGATCATTTCCAAATCTCCCGTGGTATAAAATCCCCTCGGTTCCCACATTCTCCCCAGTCCTTGTCTCCCTCTCAGCCAGTTTGTCAGAGCCCTTCGGAACACCTCCCACAGTCCCAGGTTTCCGTGGCCAGTCAGATCCGTGTGGCACCACCGGGGAAGATCCTTCTCTGGCTGCTCCTCCTCCCATGGGGTGAGACCCAGAACTTCCAGTCCCCTCTCCTTCTCAGGGGAGTTGGGATAAAGGATAACCCAGAACTTTGCTCTTTTCCCATCATCCAGGAACAGTTCCCTGGGATGCCTCTCCCTTCCCAGAGTCACCGGGGTGTTCCTGATGGAAGAACCCTGTATCCTGAATAATTGAGCCCAGAAGCTTTTTTAGGAGCCGAATGGAGGAATTGCCTGGGAAAGCCCCACCCCGAGCAATTGCAGGGCCGTAATCACCCCCGCAATTATGGGCAGCCTGGGGAGGGTTTGGGATGGAGCAGTGGGAGGTGATGGAGCAGCCGCTGCGTCCCCTTCATCCCTTTCCTCATCCCCTTCCTCCTCTTCCTCAAGCCCTTCCTCCCGCTCCCCTCTCCCTGCTCCGCTTCCCGCAGCGCTGCCCGGCATCAGTGACAACAACTTCAGTGCATTGCCAGGCAAACACTGAGCTAAATCCACTCGTGAGGGAGGAGTCCCACATGGGCAGGGAATGTGTGCAAGGAACAGGGAATGTGAGCAGGGATCAGGGAATGTGTGCAAGGAACAGGGAATGTGAGCAGG
>VXBU01000257.1:13584-25867 GCA_013400315.1 Bombycilla garrulus
TTTAACACCCTTAAGATTTTCTGAAAATTATCAGTATTTTAGCTTCAGTTTCAAGCCATTCTGTTACATTCTTTGCATATATTAGTTTTCCTAGTTTTTCTTGATCCTCCATTTTTAGGTTGGTGTAAGCATGCTCTAGATTTTGGAGTTGCTTTTAACTAAAACCAGAAAACAAACATAACTGGGTCTTCAAGATCTTATCTAGAGTTATGCCAAGGAATTTGACTACTACTGGGAAAAAAGCAATATAATATTTCCAGTACGTATGGACAAAACCATTGTATAATGATAATTTGTTGGTTTTTTTCCTTTTAATTTGTATCTGTCCACATTTGCTATATCTAGGGTAAGACTTTCAGAGATACGGACTTCAAGAATTACTAAAAATATTCCTGCTTTTCTTATGCTAATAAAATGAAATTATATTTACAAGTATGTTTTTGTATTTGAAATGTAAGCAATGACAGAGGCTGTTTGGAAAAAAAAGAGATTTTTAAATACCCCACTGTGACATTATCACTATTATCTTCTGCTGTCCTACCAATCCTGCGCACAATCTGCTATTTCCTCCTAAACATTAATGTTATATATGTACATTGAGACAATACCATCCCTCCCTTGTGATAGTTGTTGGCACTTGGTCAGAAATATTTATTTTGTTGTATGTGGAAAAATGGCAGCATGGTTAATGTTTTTAGTTTGTAGAGACAGATAATGGAAACAGCTTTTAAAATAAATAAAATAAAAAAAGCAATGTAGCCTATAAATGTCCAAAAGTGACTTGAAAACAAATGCTGCTTTTAAACTCATTGGTGTTTGGTACCACTAGACTAAAACTGTGCAGTACCATTACACTCTGGTGAGAGCAAACAGAAAAAGTGGATGTTATACTGAGCAACATAGAACACAAATAAAATGAAACCTGATTGAAGGTAAAATTTAAAAAGCTGCCCCATCAGCTGCAAAGTTGAACAACTATTATTGACTACCATAGTGTTAATTTCGCTTAGTATTGAAAAAAAGCCACATTAGTGATTATGTGAAAGAAATGGTCTATATTTCACATCTCCACCATCTATTACAGTAATTTTCAGCTCCCGTAGCTCACAAACGGGTCAACAGTATGTCAGAATGACATTTCTAATGACTGAACTGAATAAAATTTGTTTTGAGCTTCTAAGTAGTGAACTAATAATTTCTAGACCTTGAATACTCATACCACTATATTGATGTTGCATGTGTGACTTTCTAGATAACAGAAATTTTCAGAGACATCCACTTTAGGATGAAATGAACTGTATCTTAAAATAACCCATTCTGCTAAATTAAGTTAAATGAGTTTCATTATTTGTATCCAAAGTTACATTTGAAGTCTGAGGTGCATTCATGCAGGCAGGAAAGTTGGAGAATGAAAGAAAGACATAATGGATGTTTCTATTCAATTAAAAGTGACTGAGAAATACTAAAATTATAGTAAATAAATACATAGTAAATGGCTTTTTAAAATACAGTCTATTTCTCAGCTAATTGCTGTAACTAGCTCACATCCAGAAGGCCAAGGTTACATAACCCACTCCCTTTCAGCTAAGGTGTAAAAATATTCACCCTCTTTTAAAGACTAGACCCCCATCAGTGACATTAATTATTTACAAACATAAGTTAGAATTATTCTGGAATTTAGTAATAACAGTGCTTAATCCCCTCTCTTCCCCCACACAGATAAATATATATAGAAAATATCGTCAGAAGAAGTGGCCTGGAATAATCTAAGAACCTTGAAACAGGTTACTGAATCAATCTCAAAGTTGACAAGATTTCCTCCAAATACTTGAATGTACTTACAACTGATTCTCTGACAGAATCAGAGCACTAGAGATAACAGTGTCTGTTAAAAGCCATGATTCAGTAAAAGCAAAGATTAAAAATTGATTTTAAAATTCTAGTACACAAAGTTTTATTCTGTGAATTCTGAATGCTGAAACATGATTTTAAAAATTGTTTTAATTCCCTTACATGTCCATATTTTACCTGCTGCAAATTTCTTCAGCTGCTATAAACATGCACATAAATATGTCTGAAACTGTTTATCAGTTCTTCATTCCATAGAAATTGATGCAAAAATATTGTCTAGATGAGGACAGCTGTCTTTATTTACATAGGGACCTAGAAATCAATGTCACATAGATGCTTTGAATGCCGTGAGACCTTCAAGAACCACTGGGAATCACTGAAATATCATCCCAGATCATCACTGATTCTAAGAAAAGCAGAAAAATGTGTGCCAAAGAAGAATTTCCTTATTATCTGGAACACAGTGTTTGCTTTTGGGGTGACTGAATAAAAATGTATTTTTCTGATGATGACTTCTCCTTTGTAAGTCAAAGTGATAAGTGAAGAAATGGGCAAAGTTTAATATTGGCATGCAGTGAAACCATTTATACACACTAGAGTGTTTCAGTACCACAAACACATGGCAACCTAATCTTAAAAGTCATAGCTGAAGGAGGAAAAAGAAGTGATTTCTCAACATGTATCAAACTTTCAATCTAGAAATTACAGCAAGAACACCTTTTGATCTTTTCAGTGCCACAACTTTTGCCAGCATTTCATGCAATGCCAAGTATACTTCATGGTCAAGGCACACCGATTAACTGCAGAAACACTCTTTTACTGCATTCTTTTGTTTCACAGGTGTGGGATTCAATTACATCAATATAGGTTATGATAATGAGCCATCGTGATAACCTTAGATCTGTTATCTCCTAATATTTCTAAAAACCTTCTGTCAAAGCAAGCTGTCTTTTTACACAAAGTATAAAAACAGCGAAAAATACTAAGAATTTTATCCTTTTTACCTACCAGAGGAGCCAGTATAAAAGGAATCTGACTACAGATAAGTCATGAAATGCTCAGTACCAATATTTAAAAAATCAAAAACCGTAGAGGAAACAAATATTTACCTGAAAAAAGAATTGAAAACAACAACAAAACCAACAGGACAGCAGCAAAAATATTTAACTGCTATTTGCACTTATCTCTATCAAAACTCTTCATGGCACAGCTCAGGGTCACAAAGAACTCTGGGAATGCATGAATGCAGATTTGTTTGTGTGTATGTGTGTGTGTCCACACACTGAGCAAGAGCAGAAGTTATGTGGGAGTAAACCAGCATGGCCTGCATTACAGTATTCACACACCAGAATATCACAATTTGATTTTGAACTGTGCAATTCTTTGTAAATGCGAATCTGTATACAGATACATTTTACTGAAATTGAAATCAATCATTAAAAAATGTTAAAAGTCAGAATCAACAGCTCAGCTCTGGTGTATTTAGACATGATATTTGAGAAGGTTTCTACTACTCCTGACTTTCCCATCTTCTGTATTCTACCCCATGATAGAAATTGAAAAGAGATGTTTGACTCCAAAATATAATTTTTAATAAAGTTAATAATAAATAATAAAGTTAATAATAAAGTTGTTGAGAATTTGAACTTTTATGACAGTTTGAACTTAATGTATTTAGGCAAAGGTGCTAAATTTCTCCCAGGCCACTTGTACTACAGTTAAGGGCACTGGGATATTGAGCTAACAGAGCTTCACCATCCCTGTTACAGTTGAGATCCAGCTCTCAGACTCTGTCTGTCTGACCTTTACAATGGTTAGTATATTCATTAAGACTTTTTCTTTAAGTGACATCTGACCATAGTGTAATGCTTTTTCTTTTGCCATATTCCAAAACTATATGGAACACCCCAAGAAGTCTGGTAGGAGGAAGAACAAGAAGATAGTCCACTTCTTGAAATGGTTCTGCTGGCACATTTTCATAGTGCATTAGTGTGATTTTCACACATTTTTTTCAGGATCCCTGTGACGTTTACCACATCTGCTGTGGCCCAGCATTGCTCTCAGCAAGCCATGATTGTTGAGGTCAATTGAAAGGGAATGTCTTCTTATTTGTCATTTCCCTGAGAAATGTGCAATATCTCAACTTTATTTTTGGAATTCCCTACTAGACTAGCCTCAAGAGTGACAGGATTTTTATTGCATCTATACTACCACACCATACCTTGCCTGGCTTCAAGCATGCCATCAGGATTGTGTTAATTTAAAAGCCTGATGTTAAATATCTTGTGTATAGAGGATACATTCTGGCCTCACAAAAATGTCAGTTCAAATCCAGCATTATTAGGCTTAGAACTCATGCTTCTTCTGCCTAAAATAGCAGCTCACACCTAAAGGGCATTAGTTAGTAAAATATTGGTCATATGTTCAGTCAGATTGCATCAGAAGAAAATTGAAAAAAAAAATTGACCCTTTAGAAATATGACAAAATTTTAAGGCCTTCCCCGTCCTCCAAACTCTGTTGAGAACATAAAACCTTTCCAGTTTTTCTTGATAACCAATATCACTAGTCGGTTTCCAGAAATTTTTCTGAAGGACATGACTTACTTTACACTCACTACCTGGTACATTCTTTAAGAGGGTCAAAAAATGGGTCTAAGGTGACTAACATGTTATTTGTCTACTTCACAGTAGAGCATATACTTTTGAATCCTTAAACAAGACCACTTAGGGAAAGAATCTGCCACAGTGTCTACTTAAGCTATCAGTGCTCTGTGGCTGATCTGAAGGGCTCATATGCTTAGGTACAACACCCTGATAAATTTGCTGGGCAATGGCACTATCAAATAATTAGTGAGGGACAGGGGCTGGGGTACGTGGTGCATGGGGTGGTGGTAGTGCAAGGTGAGGCAACTCATTGCTAGCTTAAGATAGTGAGGCCTAGGAGGTCCTGTGGTCCTCTTTTCCTCTCACAGGTAATGTGATAGAAGAGAGTAGGAATTGTGGGTATTGGAGACATATCTCTGCCTACAGACCCTCCCAAGCTGGCAAAGAGTCAGGTATTGATGAATTTTCTAAGTGTCACTGCTGCCAGTGTTTCCTAAGTGTGGAAAGTATTAGCCAGCCAAACACTTATGGTTGAACATAAAAATGTGATGAACAGCAAGTTGCACCTGAACACAAGGAAGAACTTTACTGTTGGTCAAGCACTGGAACAGATTGCCCAGAGAGATTGTGGGATCTCCTTCACTGGAGATATTTAAGACACATCTGGATCCAATTCTGTGCCATATACTCTAGAATGACCCTGACTGAAAAGGAAGATTTGACCAGAGGAAAAAACCGTGCTCCCTTCCAACCTTACCCAGCTAAGATTTTGTTAGCTGTTCAAGAGAAAGTGCCTAATCAGCTTTCCTATTGGTGGTTTCAGCAGACAAGTAGACATTAAGAAGCTTTTAATTATAAGTTTTCCATCCTTCACATTTCAGTGTTCCTTCTGGTTATAAATTCAATACGTACAGAAACTTTAATAAAGCCATGCAGTTCAAGCTTACTTTTTCTCATTAGCTTCTCTAACACTTCATATCATACAAAATATGGATCTGACTTTTAGGATATTTCCATGTTCATTGAGCTGTAATATTTTAAGACATGGGGTTTATTACTTTACTTCCATAAATGATTGCCTAATACCCAAAGAGGCCATACAGAAAGTACCCAGCTAATATAGTGATAGTCTACAAACATATCTCCTTTATTGCCTTAAAAACAGATAGCAAATGGGTTTTCCTATATTGGTATCTTGAGACCATCCTCTGTGGACAAAATTAACTGTTGATAATAATATTTCCACAACTCACTTTTGCACTTTTAGACTAAATGTTTTTCAAGTCTCACTGTGAGTTAAATAAATGACCAATTTATTTAATCTGAACAGTTTAATCTACTGCTTTGATCTTTATGATATTTCACTGAATGTCAAAGGAATATGTATATACTCTTCAGCAAATAATATTTTTTAATTCAGTCTCCTACCCCCTTTTGATGTCGACACTAACATGCAGCCTCAACATTGACTTTGTACACTGTGGACTAGTCAGGAAAAGAAGCTTATAACAATAAATGTTCATAAAGCATGAAATTTTCTTGTTCAGATTGAAAATTTCCTGAATGCAGAAGACTGAGGAGAGTAGTGAAAAATTAATATACAGAATCTGGAAACTAACTATCCAAGTAACTTGGTGGAGGTAGAGTAAGGAGAAGAAAAAGGAACATAAAAACAGTGACTGTAGTTCTAAATGTCAGATGTCAAAGGACATTTGAAAATGGAGAAGAATAAAGCTGAATTTCATGGCACCGTGCACCTCTGGATAGCAAGAAGGGAAACAGAGTCTCATGGGATAGGAAATGTGATGATCTGAAGTATCACATATATTTTGTGGGAGGCAGAAGAGAAAGAAGATGATCACTAAGCAGGATGGACAATGAAATTGTATCATGAGATCTTGCTTCCATTAGAGACAAAAAATTCTGGATCTTTTAAATCTTATTTTATCACACTAAGGAAAGCTTGAACAGGCATGTCCTTTCCCACTATTTGGAAGGCAGGAAAGGTAAAAAATGAGTAGCTGTCACACTGCTCATGATAGATTCTTTGTGGTTTTTGAAACACAGTAACTTCTCTCACACTCTGATACCCTGCACATAACACCATGGTATGAGGTCAGGTCTTTAGGAAGGCTAACGTAGCAATTGATCACAAAAGCCTTTGTAACCATTTTCTGTCCTTATGTTTGCCTTCTTACAGTACACACACCCATCAAATAGCACAAAATAATTTTCCTTTAGTTTTCTAAAGTACCACATAAAATATTACACAGTACATTAGACAAAAAAGTTTAACATAATGTTCATGGAAGTTCCAAGTGCAGAGAAATTAATAGCTTTAACAAACTAGTTAATACAGAATATGTTGGTTTTAGAGGAAAATAAAAGCACAGGAATATTTCCATCACTGTTATAAATTTTCATCAGTTTATTAAATCCTTTATTATGCCTAGAGATTTCCCAGCAATCTGAAATGAAATGGCCTACCCCTGAGGTGCTATTACAATAAGAATAACTTACAGAATAAGCTTTACAAGACACGTAGAATCAATCATTTTTACTATTATAACCAAGACAAATTCCCATTAGAAACTATGCTGCACTTACAAGCATCTATTTTAAATTTTTATATACTTGGTGCGCCCAACGTAGCAGCACTGTGTCTCAAATTACTTTTGTAAATCTAATTGATTTAATAAATTCAAACTTAAATTGCTATTCAATTACTTACTCTTCTCTCCAGCAATTTTACAATCTTGAGCATATAGCAGAACGAGAACATAATTAAAGGGCTTATTCATTAAAGAAATTCTCCTCTGCTGGTAGATTACCTGGGTTTTTCTCAAGATATTCAAGCTATGGCACTTCTCTGCAAATAGGTTACCCTTGCAAATTGGAACATTACAAATATTTGGTACTACACAGGAGACATGCCTTATCATGTAGTGAATATAGAGAATATTTATGTACCTCATATGATCATAAAATATGGAAATATTCCTAATGTTTGTTAAGTATTTATCTGTTGTCAGCTAGATCTCTAGACATTTTTCTGATTTCTTTAAAAATAACTTGAAATTTCAAAAAGGCAGCAGCTTTCATATAATTACATATATGAACATTGGATAGCTAAAATCAACCAAGAAACTTCATTTCCATATACGCACATAGAGATGAAAGGCAAAGATACTCACAGCCAATTACATGACACAGGTAAAGTACTCTAAATCCAGACAAACCAAGGGGACAACCACTTGGTAGATGTCACAAAACAATGAAGAAATATTAGTATGAAAGTATGTAGAGGTACTGAATACTAATATTTTAAGTTTCTCTCCAGAACTATGGACCCACAATACTAGAACCCTTATGAGGAATTATTTTTGCTCATAACAAGCTAAAAAAGCAGGAAAGTACCATCTGTTTTGATTGATGACAAATTTGAAGCAAAGAACTTCTACCTGTCTTCTTCAAGTCTGTACAAAACTGAACACACAGCACAGATCAATTAATCTTTAGGACAGTGCTTTGATCAAGACAACCACATCCTATTTTTTTTATATATATCAAGAAACTGGTTTCAACTTGAAGCTGCAATAAATCTTGTTAAAGTGAGATGTTACTCCTCTGAGCACAGACAGATTGTCTTTTCCCCACAAGCAAACAGTCTGCTTGCTCTGCATTTCCAGCTTCCTACTTAGCATTGCTTAGAGTGGTTTCCCAAAAGCTCTGCTACCTAGAGTAAACGTGGAGAGGGAACACTGTCACTACTTGTGCCTGGGGGCAAAACAAAGTATTCCAAAGAACAGCTTGACTCTGCTCCTAGGCAGTGGATAAGCTAATTCAGCTTTCCCTCCACCTTTGCACTTCTCAAGAAAGTCTGTGTATTATATGTTGTGCTCCTGTAGATGTCCCTATACAATTAAAGACAGGATACTGCTTTCTGCATTTGACTTTCTGTATTTGCTTACGGCACCTAAAGAATTCAGTTAAATTCAGAAGGAGTGAAGCAAAACAACCCTACATATGGAATATGACTTTTTCTTCTTAATTTACAAAAGTTACACTCATAGATTTCCATATGCCCTGAACTAGAATACTCAGCCTTTTAAATATGATCAGTAGAAAAGAAAATGAACTCAAAAATAGTTATACAAAATTACAATTTATTCTCTGCAATTTTAATAGTGAAATACAAACTAGTAAAAGATTACAGAACTTTTTTTAGAGCTCCCAAAAGACATTGCAACTCTCTAAGATAGCATATATTAATTGTCTAATTAGCATATTTCCTAGTTTGTTTAAACTAGGAAAAATAAAAATTAAAGCAAATTTACCTTGTGCCTAAATAAACACGCTTAAGAATATTAGGAATATTAAGACCTCTTTGGTTTTGAAACTCCACACAAACTATACAGACACTTACAAGAAGTCTAGATTTTAGGCTAGAAACAGATTTAATGGTACAGTATCTAATCTGGGATTTTGGATAGAACTCTGTGTTTGAATCATACCTGACTTCTGCATAAAACTTTTATATCATAAATCTACTTCGGGAAATGATGGGTTCCAGAGTTTCATATGTTACTATGAGGAAAAGATTTACTTATTTTGATGTTATCAGTTACTCTGACATTTTGATGTACCAGCATTTTTTTTTCCCCAGACCAAACAAATTAAACTTTTTCATGTTCTTATCTGACTGTTAGACAAGTCTTGCAAAAGGCTATTGGGAACAATGGTGTTTTTCTATAAAATTTTATGTGGATTGTACCCCAGCATCTCCTTTATGCATCTGAAAAGCTTGCAATGAAATTTAGCCTACCTGTAGATGGGATGCAGTCTATCAGGATTTTTTTTTTTCTTGAAGTCTAAGGTCTTCCTTGGTAACACAATAATGCAATCCATATACAACAAGATATTTTTAATAAAACTTCAGAAATGCAGGCAAAAAACCAGAAACATCTTGGCACTCTAGCATGAAATCTTTCTTCCCAAAGAATATCCAAAATATTTTGTGTCATAATTTAGTGATTTATAACTTTTTTCACTTATCTAAGATGGATTTACTATCTGGAATAAAACATAATGTCACTTACATTTACAAGTGTATTTTTTGTACCATTGCCTCAAAAACCCTTTAAAAAACAGAAAATGAATATTGCAAAATGTTAAAGAGGAATATCTTGAAAAAAAATAACCTGAAAACACTAATATCTTCCTCATATCTGACATATTTCATCCTCTTTGCCTTCCTTCATGAACAAAAAGTTATTTAGGTATTGTGAAGATGACAAATTCCTGCCCTGAATAAGTAAAAAATTGAGGAAATTATAAAATCCTGAAGGAGCTACTCACAATTTTTCATTTTAAAACAGGGAACTGCAACTTAAATACAGAATAGGAATGCAATTCCTTATCAAAAAGAACCATTTATCTAGGACTCAAACTGCTAAGTCATTTTAGGTCAAAGCAAAACATTTTAATCATCACTCAACAAATTGATTAGCAGTCAGGAGTGACTGAGAAACTCAGTGATCTTTTTGCCTGAAACACCGTTTAGTAATTGGACTCTGTCTTATTTTGCAAATCTCATCAATCATGAGAACCATGGTGAAATCTCATTTTCATTTCTTCTCACATAGAAAGTATTGCACCATTATATTCCATTGAGCTTCTGCCAAGTAAACTTGACCATGTGCAAACAGAAATGCACCAGCAGAAGAAAGTAAGATATAAACCAATAGCCAGAGCCTGAATAACCAACAATCCACACTTCAAGGCTTTTTTAGCTCCTGCTTACCCCATTGAAAACAGACAGATCACCAAATACAAGGAAAAATACCCACTGTTAAGTCTGAGGTTGATCAAGTGCAAAGCTCAGCCTTTCTGAAGTTAATGATTGCTGCTGCAGTCTGCAGTTTTGTCAGCAATATCTCATATTTGATTGTTTCTACGGTAATCATGGAAATGGTGGTGGTAGAGCAGCATGGAACCATTTATCTTCTTTCAGGATAGCCATGGTTAGCTAATCAGCAGTAGTCCTGCTGCTTTTTGTCAATAACCAAAAATGTAGTTGTGACCAAACTGCCTGAGACATCTGCTGTAGGGCAATACTTCAAGTTTCCACTACTCTAACAATTTTTTCTTTCATTTTTCTAATCAACAGTTTGTTGCAGGACTACTTTGAATGGCACCTGAAAATGTCTGCACTCTCTGAACTGTATCCAAGCTAAATATCACAGGAAGATGATGTCACCAGTCTCTGAACATTTCTTTGTAAATTATTGTTACATAAAATTGATAGACTCCCCGTTCTTTGATTTTAGCAGCTGTACTTTGGTCTGGAATATTCTTAAATATGAACAATATATTCTTAATGTTCACAACAGATCAGATTAATTTCCAACTTTGATGTTTCACAGTTTATATGAAAAAACCCCAAATATTCAGAGTGCGGAAAAATTCATTTGCTGATGTTAATTCAAAGACTCATTTAATNAGATAGAGGGGGATTTCCTGCTAATTCTGGTTATAATATTATTCAGGGAGACTTTGATTTCTTTAGGAAAAAAAAAGTCATTGAAAATCTAGAAACTTTAAATCGAAGTTTCCTCTATTGAAATCCAGCAAGCTAAATTTAAGTTTTACTGACTAAGCCAGCATGATTAAAGTTCTTAAAGAGAAAACTCTTCCTTTTTTCTTTGGTAGAACATGAATATATACATACATATGGCAGTTATGCACACAAAAAAAATCCTCTTTTCTTTTATCCCATAAGTCTTTGGGTTTTTACAGCAGCACTCACGAAATAAACATGGTGATTCAAAAATTTTGCCATCATTAAAGTGATTGTAGCAGTACCTAAAACTATCTACACAATCAGAAGTTTAATGCTTAAAACATTGCTGCCTTTCAGAGACCTGGTTACTGACAGTACAGTACAACACCAAAGCAAATATTTCTTTCATTCATATTTCACTCATAGTCATCTCTGTTTGTAATTTTTTACCTTTGAATTTCTCATCTACAGTTGACAGATTGTGTAAATATAAATCAATATTAACACCCCCTAAAGCACAGAGAACTAAGTATAATCTCAAAGCTAGGCTTTATTTGTATGGATACTGTTTTAAATCTTTATTCACATATTATATCATCAATTTATAGTAGATACAGCAAACATCCTGTTTAAATTATTTAGCACTACTCATCTAATATACTAATGTTGGCTATTAGTAATTACTGATTAAGATCAACTACTGAGTAACACTTAACCAAATATTTTATCTTCTACATGTTTCTCTGAGGCATATTGCATTCATATAAAATTTGGGAAGATTGAAATTTTGACTTTGCAGTTAATTTTATGAGATACCAGAACCCAATCACCAGGATTTGAGGTAACACAAAATAGGAAGTTGCGCTGTATGAATGCTGTGCTAGAGACAGAGCAAGCAGTCTCTGTTGATCCTTCAGGCCATTAATGAACTTTATACAAAAAATATGTGTAATTAGGATTTACATGCTGTTCAGGCTTAATCCAGCAAATTTTTTTTTTCTAAACGACCACCTCATAAATGATGGACAAGGAATTATATTCAAAAGGCAGAAGCTTTAAGAAGCAATTCCTGCAATAAGATCATTACATAGGGGAGGCAAAGGAGATGTACCATTACAGAGCTCACCTAGAAGTTCTCCTCTTTAACTTCTCATAGTTTCAGAAGTTCGGAAACATCTCTGCAACATGGTTATGCCTTTCAAAATTATACACAATATATTATGTCATATTTATGCCATGCAGACACAGCAAATACTGTTGTGACAT
>VXBU01000273.1:11257-29428 GCA_013400315.1 Bombycilla garrulus
AAAGGCAGTATCCTATACTCTAATAAAATTTATAATTTTTTTTCTTTGCAGTGTTCTTCATGCATATGTTGCCTTTCTTTGTCTCTTTGTGATATGTATTTTTTAAGACTGAAGTAGCTAGAACAGATTTTTGAAAGTTTTTGTGTCAGAAAGCCCTAGACACATGCAAATACTCTGTGTTTCATCATTACAAAGCTTTCATTGAATCCTAACCAATACTCCTAAAAATACTGATAAATGTACACAGCTCAGTCATAATGACTGTAATCTTGACTTGGTTCTGAATTAAGCTGTTCAGATTTTGTCCCTTTTAAGAGTCTTACAAGGCTTAGAGTTCACACGCGAAAATTTAGATATGAGTGGAGTGCAGCTTTGTGAATTGGGCAAGGACAGGACTGCTCGGTGTAATCAAAACATGTCCAAACATTTTCACCAGTTTTACTCATTGGCCAGAACATGAAAATAGCATAGACTTCTCTAGAGACCTTTTCCAAAACATTTTTAACAATTATTCTTCTGGGTATGTTTTTTATTTAGTCATTCCTTCCATCAGTTCTGAAAAAGGACTTATTTCTTACCTCATTTATTGATTCTTTGGAATAAAATGTCAACTGAATAGGAATAAACAGGTCAAGAAAGAGAAAAGTTAATTACCTCTAACAGATTTATGTTTGTAGTGTGCTGTTCCCTAATGTATTCCAGTTTTCCCAGCTTTCCACTTGCTTTGTATTTCTTTATACCTCATGAACTCCATAATGAAAAAGAAATAAGCATAGAGTGTTTCCTTTACATGTTGCTAAAGTGTGCTTAGCAATTGAAGAGCTTCAGTTTTCTTGATCTAGGTGCAGGAATACCTGCTCAGCCCCAGTGGAGAGCACATTATAGCAAGACATCAGGGAAAAAATAAGATATTTTACAGATATTAATTTTTTAATTATTAGAGTATTAATATGGAGATAGTTGTGCATCTGCTCTTCTCTCAATGCTTGTCTTATATGTTTATTCTGCTCTTCAGTATGAGCTGTCATGAATGTTTTAGTTATCAGCCACCACACTCTTGGACTATTAATAGCTCTTTCCAAGGATTTAGGGCAAGAAACCCAAATCAGTTCTCTGTCAGTTCTGTCCCTTACAGCTTTATTAAAAGATAAAATAATTAGCAATAGTTTTTCCCAAACATGTAGATCCCAAATTCATAGTGACTATTTTCTGGTTTAGCCATCACTGGCTTAAGATTATTTAACCATATCCATGTGTGTATATATATCATTCTGTCTATGTTATTTTTAGACTTTGCATTTTGATAGAATATTGTTAGGGCAGACTGAGTTCTTTTATAAGAAAATTTAAGTCACTCATTTTAGGATTTTTTCCCTTATTGTCCAGGTATTTAAAAACAATTGTGACCACTCTAAATGTGCAGATAGCAGTGTGAATAATTAATGTTTTTACCATTTAGCCGCAATTATTTTGGTTCCAAGATCCCTATAATTTTATGTTTTGACCTGAGCCTGCTCAATTATTTTCTTGAAACCAGTGTAAGTTTTCCTTGTTCATTAAATTAGACGTAATGCTAGTGCGAGGCCCTAAGGAGACCTGAAGTGCAGGTCTCAAAATTTTGAACTAGATACAAAGTTTAGCTCCAGATAATTGCCTGATTCTAGCACTGCTGCAAAGCCTTGTCTCCATTAGCGCCAGCCACACACTATCTGTAGCTATTACTGCAGTGTGGTGATATAGCTGAGAAAAGTTACAGAAGTCCTTCTGTGGCTCAGCAGAATTAAAAGATGCAAATTAGTGAAACCAAGATGATTAATCCTTTGAGAATTTAATTGCTTAGAGGTCAAAATTAGTTTAATCTTCACCCAAGTTAAAGGGACAGGTACTAAACACAACTCAGCTAGCAGTTTGCTTTGTTGTACAGTAAAACCCTCACATCCAGCACTGTTCCATGTATTCTCATGGTTAGAGAAGAAATCCCAGAAATTTTTTTTCCAAATGGTTTTATCAATAGCCTGTGCATTCATAATGCTAGAATTGTGGTCTCTTGACGGAGACTGCACTTAGACAATATGGTATCTGAAATGGGAGTTGAAATCTAGCAGTGTATTTAATGAGGACCTTGGATTTTTGCATGTATGGAGAGATTTATGGTAAAAATCTGGTGGTCAGTAGTATCACTCCAGAAAGAGAATAAAGGAACAGGAGCTGAGCAGGTATGGTTGTAACCACCTACTGCAGCTTGCTAATTTCTTTACCGAAGTAAAACAATCAGTCTCATATTCAAGTTGATTCACTTTTCCATTATTATTTATTCAACTGCATTGTCATTTATGAATACTATGGTTTTCTCTTTATTTCTCTATTTTCAGGAGCCATGTTGCTCTCCTGAAGTTGACACTGATAAGGCTGTAATGGCTGGGAAATGTGCCCTTAGGCAGCACATGTTCTGAACAATGCTAATGGTCCTAAACATTACTCATGAAAATATCACCAGGTGGTGATCTCTGCTTGCAGCTGCCCTGACATCATTTAGATTAGGCCAATGGCGGGACTAACTCAGCTTTCAGCCTCCAGTGTGTAATACAAGCCTTAAAATATGTGAAACATTAGAACCTCATCTTTGAGTCCATACTGTGTCACCACTTATTAACAGTAATCGTTTAATAAGTTCTTTGTTAAACAAAATATTAATGTTTTCTAAGTGTGGTCATGTACATTTTATCTATTTTTAATCCATGTAATTGACAACTCTTGTAAAAACAAAGTAGAATTAAAATACGAGGAATGAGAATGGGAAATACAGATTGAACTGCATGTGCCAAGTAAAAGCACAAGCACTTAAACTGCTAATATGCTTGGATCCTGATTTTATAGGAAACGAAACGTGTCAAAGACAAAGAGGAGGAGGAATTCTGAACACTGAAGATTAAAGATAGTGCACTCTCTTTCAGATACAAAACCCCTCATAACTGATCTTGATTCTTATTTTGAAATGGCTTCAAGTAGTTCAACTCAGTTTGAAAGAGAACTTAGGTTTATGGCTCAGCTTCCAAGAGGTGTTCGAGGATTTTGGTATCATTACATTTTTTCTTGCTAATTAAGGGCACAGATACTCATTCCCATTTTAGCAGATATTAAACCCCTGTTGGAGAATGATTCCCCACAGCAGCACAGCTCAGAGAAGCAGGTGTTTGACTAATGCTTAGTGAGGATGAAAAAAATTCCATGACAGATGTTCAGAGAAAAAGAAAACTTAATCATTATTGCTCCATAATTATAAATTAATTGAATTTTTCTTTAATAGTGCCTTAATCCATAACTGCTGGAAGGTGGTAATGCTGTAGGAAAAGTCCTGTTCATCATGTAGATCCATTTCACAGTGGTCTGTTGCCAGTACTCCAGTGGATTGTATTCACACATCAGCTAGTTTTAATACAGCAGGGAGGGAAACAGCAGCTAACCACAGTAAAGTGAAAGGCATCCTAGCCTGATTACACCTCCATTCAGTGTAACTCTAAAACACACCTACGCAACACTGAAGCCCTAATTATAGATGCACTTGAAAAAATTGCTGTTAAGATGGTCAGCAGGATCTTGCTGGTTGCCCTTTTGAGAATATGTCTTGAAGACAAAGTCTAATATAAGATGCTCTTTTTAAGCTCCTAATGCTTATCAAGTCTAATAAAAGAAGTTTGAAGCGTCCAAATATGGCTACCTAGTAGTGCTTAAATACTAATTAAAGATACTTATCATCTGGTATGGGGAACCTTATTGAAGTCAGTTCATAATTTCTGCTGACAAGCTATTATATTCTAGAAATGATAGGTTAATTAACATATCATAGCCATGGGGGAGGTACTGTTTGCTTTGTTTGTCCTTGAAATAAAAATGACATTTTAGCAGATTAACTTAACAACTAATGTTGTGTCCTGTGAAGAGATCTGAAGTCAATGTGCTCTTTGAAAAATGGAGTTTCTCAAGTCTCTTTACTTGTGACAACTGTCTCTCTAGGAAATAAATTCTAAGGGAGGACTCAAGGATATTTAATGAATGTTATATTTTTAATCAAATATAATCTTTCTCTATGTTAATACTTTATTTTTCTGTTATTCTTCCAAGGATAAGATAGTATAGATTAAAAGTTTTCTTTTTGTTTGCTACCTGTCATTTATGACCTGTTAGGCATTGATGATGGATTCTTGTAAGACAAAACTCTTCATCATGCTCCATTATTCCTGTTTCTGATTGTTTGGATGCTCACTATTTGAATGATGCTATGATTATTATGAGAGCATGAAAAACATATCTGCTGCAAACCAGAAAATCCTATAGAAGGAATAATTTTGTGTGGGTTTTTTTTTTCCCTTAGGCAAAATCTATTTTCCATTTTGCCACAGAAGGGTCCTGAGATCTGACACACTCTTTATTTTCCCAAGTTTTAATTACTTATTTAATTTTTATTTAAGTCATATAACTCTTCTGCAAAGCACTATGTTACATTTTTGACAAAGACAAGATTCCTCTTTTAGTGATACTTCTTTCCATAGCATAAGTGGGGAGCCCCCTGAGGTAACATAATTTGAGCATGATAATTCTCTCTGCACTATTAAACACTGAGGGTTTAATTCCTGATCATAACCTCAGTCCAGAAGAAATGAAGCTGCTAATCAATTTTCCTCCCTTAGTCTCATGCACTCAAATGGTATTGCAGTGAATGTATTCCAGAAGATTCACTGAGGCTGTGTTGCAGTTTCTGGTCATTGTATTCGTCATTCAGCTTGATCTGGCATAAAGCAGGATTAGCAAAGTCCCCATCCAAGGTTAATTCAGGCACCTGCTGGGAGTACTGGTATCTTCAGTCATCTTTGACAGCATCAACACTCCACACCATCCTGCATTTAAAATGGAAATGTGTTGAGTGAGACTGGTATCTCCCGCTGGTCTCTCAGACCAATGGGAAAGTCTGGGGCAAGGAAGACTTGCTCATGACAAAGGAGAATTGGTTTAGGGGAGATTTAAACAAACTGGACATCCACAAGTCCATGAGCAGACCTGACAGCAAGCACTGTCAGTAATTGGCTGATGTCATTGTGAGGTAACTTTTAATTGGTTTTGAGCAGTCATTGTGTTTGAGGGAGATTCCTAAGAGCTAGAAGAAGGAAAATGCCATTCTTATCCTGGAGGGAGAGGGTCTTGGGGGCTGCAAACTGACCAGCGTAGCTTCAAGGGAATGCAATCCATGGGGCTGATAATCAGAGAAACAATTTCTAAGTATACAAAAGACAGAAGGTGATTTGGAGTTGGCATGCAATTACAAAAGGACTTTCTTGCTCAATCAACCTGATAACCTGCAAGGTTGACTGGCTTAGTAGAGGAGAGCTGTGAATGCTGTTTATCTTGATCTGAGCTTTTGACAGAGTCTGAAATACTTCCTCAAGCCAAATTTACAAAGTCATGACTAGAGAAGTAGACAGTGGGGTGGAGTGAAAATTAGCTGAGATGCTGGCTCAAAGGTTTTTCATCAGCAGCACGAAGTCCAGCTGGAGTCCAGTGAGTGGGAGTATACCCCAGAACCAGTACAACCAATACAAGTCTTTATGGAAGTCTTGGATGATGGGGACAGAGTGCACCTCAGTTTTACACCCTGATTCTAAGGGATCCCCACAGCCCAGAGAGTGGACTGCCAGGAATCTGGTGGAGTTCAACTGAGGGAGGTGCCAAGTTCTGCACCTGGGGAGGAGCAACCCCACACACTAATGCAGCACTGGAAACCAAGTGGCTGAAAAAGAGCATGGCAAAAAAGACCTGGGGATCCTACTGGATGATAAATTAAATGAATCAGCAACAAATGTTAGCATTTGTCTTAGACTGCATCAGGAAATTATTCCCAGCAGGTCAGGAAAAGTGATCATTCCCCTCTCCTCAGCACTGGTTGAAGGCACATCTGAAATGCTGTGTTCAGTTCTGAACAGTACAAGAAAAATGTGGATTTGGAATGAGTTCAGAAAAAGCCATGAAGAAGATTGGGGGATTGAAAAATCGGTCATAGTGAATCAGCTGGGATTGTTCATCTTGGGGAAGACTTGGAGGAGACAAAACCTATCAGACATTTTAAAGCAAAAACAGTATCCTTCTTAACCAAGGACACACACTGAGCCTGCCTGTGCAGGTACAACCAAGACCTTAACAATCTGAAAGGTCTTTCAAAAATAGGCTGGAAAAGTTGCTTAATCATAGCACATTTGTTGAGAACAAAGTTACTGGTGGCTTCTCCTGCTCTGTAAGCACAGCAGCTCATTGTAAGCCCTTGTGTTTCAGAAAAAAAAGGTCATTTAGGACATCTACCTTGCTTTTAAAGCTCTTTTTGATGGCAGCCAGCCTAGAAGAAATTGTTACTGATGAAGACTTGCATAACAGTCCCCAGTATAGTCCTGAAAAGTAGTCAGGTAGTAAAAATTATGGTCGGTATCCATGGTCTTGGAAAGACATCAGCCAACTAAAGAAATTGTACATAGTCAGATTGGTTTTACAGTTTTTGTAGCTTGATCACACATCAACTGTAGATACTTCCACATTAGGTTGCTTCTGAGTTGAGCTGATTGATGCAGCTGACTGGCATGCAGTGTTTTTTATGTTTACTGATACTCCTGACCACAGGGGTATTGCCCTAAATTTCCTTGTGTACTGAGCACAACGCATCTGAGAGAAGAGATTTAAACAGTTCTGACATTCCTCGTTGCATATTTTTTTGCTTCCCTGAGCCAGAAATGCTAAATTCTTGGATCATTATCTAAAGCTACTGTCTACATAGACTCATGGAGCTGCTTCTTTCCTTCCACTTCACAAATTTTTCGTCTTCAACAGTATTAACATACGCACTCATCTCACTATTTGAGTCGGAGTCAATGTTCCAGAACTAACTATCTTTTTCTATCTGCTCTCAGCTAAAACTTAAACTGATAATGTAAAAAGAAACACAGAACTCTTTAGCATGCATTTCAGAGCTTAAGGAGTGGAGCTTTCTTTAAACTACCATTTGGAATTTAATTTTAAAACTTTCCAATGTACTTGTTCTTTCCTGTACTGGGAGTTAGAGCAATTGCTATTTTTGATGGATAACTAGACAAACAACATATTAATAAAGGGTAATAACAGCATTTTGTGAGATTACTGAAGGGAAAATTGTGATATCCATGTTTGTTCAAAGAGCTCGACAAGTATAGGTTCTTAAAAGTTTACTTTGCCCTTGTAGGAACACCTCAAAGCTTGGCTTAGGGTTTTGGGAACTGTATGCACATGCAACAAGAATATGTCAATGCTTTAAAAGACTTTGGCTCATTCAAAGGAATCTCAAATAAACTTCATCAATAAGTATAAAAAAACAGTTTCAGAATAGAGATAATTTTGTTGGACAGTAAGGACCAAAAGCTTATTTATTACACATTAATAAGCCTGAGTACTTTTTACCTCTACCATAAGCTTGTATGTATGCTGGAAGTTGAAAAGGTACATATTTTGATAAGACCTCTAAAGGACTTTCAATTTTTTTGGCTACAAGGAAAGAATAGACCTCATTAGGCAGAAAGTAAAAGTGAACAGTGAACTACTAATTTGGGTATGAAAGATACAAAATAAGAAATGTGGAATAATTATTAGGAGCACTGATAATGAACCATCTCTTTTAAATTGCCTAGCATTTTCCATTATGTTAGATTTTTGTAGTGTGCTAGGTTTTTTCCTCAAAAGTTAATACCTTATTGTTTTCACCAACCTTTAAAGTTTTCCAGGCTCAAAGACCTGCAGCAGGAGACAGGTTTTTGTAAATACTTCAAAATTCTCATTGAATTATAAAATGTTACAAATTACTACTTCCATACTTAATTTGCATTTCAGAGAGAGATTTTTGGAGATTACTGAATATAAAGGCTACAAGTCCCTGCTGCTGCTGTGATGTGATAATAAACTATTATTACAAACTTCTCCAAGTAATTATATTTAGAAAAATCAGGATCTTAAATTTAGTCAGTGTAAATAACAAGTGCAGTATTTGGAAATTTTTTAAGATGTAAACACAGCTATATGTATGGTAATAATTTTATGCTTCTTATTTTAAAGTGTGTTCAATAAGATTCTTGCATGAAAAAAGACAGGTTTTTTTTCTGTTAACCCACAGCTACAAAAGATAGAAGACTGAGACCCTGACTGTTAAACGTGGAGAGTTCTCAGGAGATAGATTTTGTCACTGACGATGTCTGACAATCTAATCTTCAATTCTGTTGTTGATATTAGCATCTATGAAATAGGAAGTGCAAGCAAAGCAGTGGGCAAAACAAGTTAGGATTCCCACATTTTCTTACTGGATGGTATTTGGCACCCTAGTAATGAAAGATACTGGTGAAATGCTTGATGAAGTCTAAGCAGAGAAAACATACATATGGAGAGGCTTGGTGTAATACTCTGCACTAATTAAGGCAAATTTACATTTACCTCTAATTTTGACACAGATGCTGTGAAGGCTGAATAATTGATGCATAAATTCTTTCTGTTATGCAGCTCAGAATGTGAATGATAAAGAATTTATGACAATGACGTGAACCTATATTACCACATTGTCTTATTCAGCCTTCAGTCTCTATTGTGAACTTTGGAGGAAATATGGCCCTAAAAATAGACAATATTTGAAAGAAAAAATTTGGGGGTATTTTAAGTTTTGTTAATAATGCATAATGCATAATGTAAATAACAGCAAGTTATGAAAAAATGCTTACTGTGCTGACACTGATTGGGTAATCATTTGGAATGCACTTTGGTGAGAGGCAAAATCACGAGCTGCAGAAATGCCAATGATGCAGATTTTTCTCCGTTTCTGGGGACTGTATGTTTTCTGCATTTATTCTGAAATGTATAGAAGGTATGACATGCTTACATTTGCAAGTAGGTAAATGGAATAAACCCACTTCCTGATGCAGTTAGTAATTTAAAGCCAGAAAGTTGTCTGGTTAGTCAAGGAGATGTGCAATGAGGCCTTTCATGTGCTGAACACAGCTGCACTTATCTCAGCTGGGTTGGTTCTGCTCTCTGCAGCTTGGTCAGGCATAATTCAACCAACTCTGAGCTGGACAACAGGCGGGCTGCAGATGCAAAGAATGCAGGATACACTAATGACCCAAGAATTTGCAGAGATCCTTAATTGGGATTTTAGGCATATAATTTATATCAGAATTATTTTTTTTTCCTCAACAATAGCAATGGCCTATTGTTTCAGAGTTTTATTTGTTCTTGCTTGTTAATGCACTGGTGTTAATACAGAGCTGATGATTAACTTGCCTGCCTCTGAGAATCATCAAGTCATTTGTTACAGCTGACTTACAAGTTCACTAATAATCCTGTTACTTGGGTATTAGTGAGCCATGGAGCAAGGCTGTTGTATAGCTTTCAGATGAAGAAGGTAGGATATATATGTCATTCTCTAGGCACGTTTTAGGAGTCTCTGGGAAAATGATCTATAAATTTGTGTCAGAACACAAGTATATGCATTCCTAGGGCTGCACAGATCTGTGATTTGAAGTTCAAGAGGAATAAACACATGGACCATAGTAAGTTTGTATCTCAAAATGTATTTATGTGCTATGAAGGTTCCATAGGTTCTGCTTGTGCTTGATTCTAGCCAGCACTGTCACATAACTAAATTTTTTAAGTCTAGTCTTTTCAGAAGAGTAATCTATTTGCATTGTTCATGTCAAAAAAAACCAAACCCAAACAAAACTAACCAACCACCAAAAAACAAAACAAAACCTGAAAATCCATCCTGCTAATTTTAAACATTATATTTACTTTCTAAATTAAATCGAAGGTATGGATTATATTTCTATGTAAAAATGCTTGGTATGAGCTCTGATCTTAAGGAATATAATAATTGAATATGTGAGATTGTTTAAAAAGAAACAACTGTTAGGTAGTACCCCTGATGTCAGTTTTATAAACTGTTACTGATACAGCAGTGATGTCTGTATTTCAAATTAAACCCAGTTTAAGCCAATTTCTTTTTTCACAGTCCAAATGCGTGGAGTCAGTGGAATTGTAACAGCAATGTACGAGAGATATGGTTACAATGCCCAGATTTACTTCCTCTGGAAGAAATAAATTTTAAATAGGACTTGAAGAAAGAATTTTTTTAATAGAATCCATTTAATATTCTACTTATTGGTCATCCTCACTGGTTTAAAATATAATAATTTTTTTTTATTAGCATATATTGTAACAATATTGTGCACAATACATATATAAACAACAAATATATATACGCTGTGTTAGCAGAATTCTGCTCTGTGTTTCTTGTTATCTTGCATTTGAGGATATCAGAGACACCCATAAATGTCAGAGGAAAGCGGCCTAGTTAGGTTCTGCAGAACTTGTAATTTATAGATGAAAATCCCATATTCTGCACACAATATTTCCTGTTATCTCATATAACAAACAAGATATTCCTGGGCATGGTCACATGCAGATATTGTATTTTCTGATGTATGAATGGCTGAAAATGTGGCTTTGTTAATTCAACAGGAATATCCTGGGTGAAGCCAGGTTTTCATTTAGGTTCTTTTTTCTGGATGTCTTGTCAACTGCTTTGTTTGGGATACTAATATGGATTTTTTTTCTGCATATTCCACATGAAGTGTCAAAGATGCTTGCAAGGTTGCTTCAGTTGTGAAATGAAGATAAACCTTTCCAGATAAATACCGCTAAGTAAAAATCAATATATTTTGCTTCTTCTATGCTAGGAATCTTGTAATCAAAGATAAAACATAAGATTAGGTACTTTATGCCTGCATGGGAGCTAGTGTGATGATTAAATACAGTTTTTCTTTCAGTCTCTGTATATAGGACAGTCCCAGCATTTTTTCCTCAGTTTTGTGGATGGACCCTTATCTTCAGAATGGGAATTCTACATGTATCAGAGTGATATGATAAGAGTGGTTTGGTAATTTTCTGATTTTAGTTTTTCCCAGACGCCTTTTAATGTGCTATTTTTGAGATTGGGCATTATCATGTTAACCTTTTGTCTTTTAATCCCCCTGATTTTTGCATTCATAACATAATAAATAGCTGTCCTCTGAGCAAATGTCACTTTCATCTATGTTATTTAGCCTGCAAAAGCTTTGTTTTCAGATTTTGGAGGATGTAAAGAATCTGTAGTAACTGCAAAACAGAGGCCAGTTTGTTTTGCCCATGTCTGAATTGATACTCTTCCGAGACAACATAAAGGTGAAAATTTAATGAAGTGTAGAGAGACCAGCAATACTATAAATGTCATTAGCTACATATACCTGGTGCATTTTCTCTGTTCTTGTTACGAAACTGTTTTTTTCTGAAGTAGCCTAGAAATTTTTAGTGAGTGAATTGAAGAAAAGTCAGAAAGTAGCAATGTTGATTCCAACAGCCTGGATTGTAGACAAAGGCTCAGTTAAGTACCTACAATATGGGGTAGTGCCAAAATATTTCTGACCTTTTCAAGTTAATTGTTTTGAAAGTCACTGATATTGTTTTTATCACTAAAGCTTTTCCCTTGCAGTGTTCATAATTTAAATGTTTTCTGAGTCATGTAGTTTGAAAAGTTAGAAATTGCACAATGTAATAAAATAAAAAGAACCTTGATATGAAACAAAGGAAGGATTAGGTAATGTCAGGTTACCTTTCTTTTCTTCTGACTGCTTTTATTTCTTAAAAATGTAAGTAATATGCTGTTCTACCAGGGCTATGGGCTTGTTAAGCAAATAACAGATATATCTGAAAATGTAGGAAAAACCAAATCTAATGCAGATTTAGATACTGTCATTCTTAGTTTAAAGCAGGCATTGCTGTCTCATGTTAACTGTCTGTCCACCAGGAAACTCAGATCCTTTTCTGCAAAGCTGTTTTCCAGCTGCATAACCTGTGCTGGCGCATAGGGTTATTCCACCTCCAGTGCAGGACTGGGCACTTTCCTCTGTTGTCTGTGTTTCCATCAGATTCCTGTCAGACATTTCCTGGCCTGCTGGGATCCCTCTGAATCCTCTGGCATCAACCACTTCTCCCAGTTTGTGTCATCAGCAAATTTGCTCAGAGTGCACCCTACCCCATCATCCAAACCATTAATGAAAACACTGAACAATTTTGAGCCCCAAACTTATTTGCTGCATTTATTGACACTTTTATACACTTGTAAAAGACTTCACTGGGTTCAGCACCAGGTGGACTTTTGGCTTTTCTGACCGTATCTGCATACTTGGGCCAGTGTCTCTCTATTCCTGCCAGGTTACCTGTCCCTGTTTTCATCTTCTATATATTCCCTTTTAGTCCAGGACTGTGATCTTGCTTCTTTCCAGTCTCTCCTCTCAGGATCCTGAACTCCACCATCTCGTGGTTGCTGAGGGCAAGGCCGCCCTCACCCTTCACACACCCGTGTGCCTCAACCTTCACCTTATTTATCAACAAGGTCCAGCAGAGCACCTTGTTTGCAAACAATGCCTGTATCAACCCCACCAAGCTGTAATTTTCAGATCTCTGTGTAGTTTACAGGGGTGCATTATAAATACATGTCCAACAGGACATCGGTTGATCAGACAGAGATCAAGTGCTTCCAGCTGCTCTTACCAGTGTCATACTGAAAGGAGGTATTCTCTGGGGCTTGTAGTGAGAGCAGGAGAACATTAATATTTTTAAGTTACATAAACATCTAAAGTTACATTTTATGTCAAATGAACTAATTACAGGATTTGTACATGAAATTTTTTGAGATGTGTAAAAGCAGGGGAATGTGTACATTTTTTCAGAACTCTTTCTCTGTAGAGTTTTCAGGGCACCCTGTCAGGTTGTACATAAAAGAACACTTGGCTGTGGTTCTCAAGAAAGTTCAGATAAAGTGAGTACTCCTGTATCAAGGAGAAAAACTAACATGATGGAGCTGAGACAGACATGCTGGACATAATTGTAGGTGGGGAGAAACCTGTAGGTGATAATGAATTTGAACACTGGAAAGCAAGACAATGCATGATGAACTTTGAGGAGGTCCATCTACGTGTCAAATTGTGTGTGCTTTGTGAAGCTACAGGAGTGAGCACTGTCTGAATAACTGTTGTTTGTGCAGGATTTTAAAAATTCTTCTTCCAAAGCAAATTTTTCCTGAGTGGTTGATTGAATGTTACTTAGTTCAAATGTCTCTTAGGCAAACAAATCCTTCCGGGTTTTGGAAGCCTTCCAGTTTTGTTTTTATTTTTAAGGGATGTTTGCTTAGATCTATCAACCGGTAGTATCTGCTTTACATGACTAGATAGGATTGAAAGATTAGTACCAGTAATGGGAAAATAGGAATTGGAAAGTGAATATCTAATGGAACTTCTTTTTACTATATAGAGAAATGAAAGTCAGACAAAAAATGTTTACCAGATTGTTTTCAGATTATATATTGAATAATAATAATAATAATTAGTTAACTGATTCTATGTTCCCCACACTCCAGTGAGGAAAAGTAGAAAGGTCTAGGAATTTGTCTAGAAACTAATTATTGAAACCTTTCATCATAAAGGCTATGGAGGGGAAAGGCAGAAAGAGATCCATTGTCATGCAATATCTCTGCCCAAGGGCTTGAAGGGCCATCAGGATGGGTAGGGTACACAGTGTTTCACTTAGCTGTTGTGAAATTAAAATTACACAGTTCTGCACAATAAAATTTCTGACAGTCTTGGTTTACCCTGACATGCTTCTGTTGAATAAGCACAAAATATGTTCACGGTTTCGTTTATGAAGAATAACAAAACATATTTGAGAGAGAGGCAGCAAAGACTCAGATGTATCTAGACAGTTCCTTACAACCTGCAAAGGAAGCAGAAGGGAATTTCTGGTGTGCTTGATTTATTGATTTTAATCTACAGTGAATTGACAGAACATTTCTGTCCTACAGCGCACCTGTTAAAAAAATATAATTGCAGAGAAGTATATGAAATAGATCATGGAAATGTTTCCTTCTGGCTTTTCTTCTTGGCAGATGTGCTAAATGGTTATTCCTTTCATCATATGGTTCTCACACCATAAAATATAACCTGCTTTTTCTCTACTGCCTAAGTCAGGCAAACTGCCCATTTACTAGCAGAAAAAAATAGATGACCTTTCTGAAACATTGAAAATTTTCAGGGCTTTTTAACTGGCATTTCATTTGTGTGTGCTGCAGTCAGTTGAATTGGCACATTTTCTGTGACTTCATATTTCCTTTCTCCACATCAAATATAATTCATTTTGAAAATGAGCAGCGACATTTTATACTGTGGCTTTATTAATCTTTGAAGTTATAAGATCCAGTCTTCCTTTGAGTGGAACATTTATAAACAATATCATTAGAATTCTTCTAACAGGTCCAAATTAATGATATGGGGAAAAAACCAAAACAAAACAAATAAAGATTGTTATTTTAAACTTGTGAAACTCCAAATCTGTGGTAAAAATAGCAAACGCACCCATGTGAATGTACTGAGGACAAAGTCCTCTCCCTCTCTTCTCCATCTCTGTGTTTTGCTGGTTTGAGATAGTGATATAACTGTTTAGTAAAGAAGCAGCATGCAAATTAAAAAAATAGTACCTTGCCTATATTCTTTAGAGTTTCGATTGAGGGAGCAATCTTCTTTTGTATCTAATCAAAATCCATTTCTTGTTCATCAATAATTTGGAAATTGCAGATGAATGAGCATAGGCATAATAACTTAGAAGGGTTGGTTCATTTAAATGAACAAGTGAGATTGTATGTGTTGTTTATGTTGTATGTGTGCTCTAAAGATCCAGCAGTTCCAATAACATGAGTCTGAGTGATGACAAAATATTAGTCTTTCATTATTAAAGCCAGATATTATTTAAAAAATATTCAAGGAAAAAAATAATTAGCCCATGTCTTGGGACTGCCACATAAATGTCCTTCAGTGAGAAATTACTTATGTATTTGATATTTCTTGAATGGCTTTAATAAAGCATATAAAGCACATTAAAACAAAATTCTCTCAGAGCACTGACACGTGCCAGAGGGCAGATTAATGATAACTGCATAGTCAAGCCACCTGCCTGATTTCTGTACTGACAATTCACTGGAGTTTTAAGAAATTGCTAAATGAGTCTGTAATTTTTCATTGCCAGAAGTACAGTGTCTTAGATTTTCCTTGGGTTCCTGATCAATATGAGGGGTAACAAGAGAAAAGCAGTCTTGGCTGCGGGGGCATTTGTACCACTTCTGGCCGTAATATCAGTACAGCTGCTACATTTTTCACCTGGCATGGCAATTATGTGTTTCCCAAAGAGGAGGCACTTGGTTTGCTGTAGAGTATTGTGGCTCTGTGTTCACAGATGCTTAGTTAGTCAGAAAGATTATTACAGAAAACTCCAATTACTTACGAAATTGACACATGATCAAAACTGATGTATCTCTTACTAATTTTCTGAGCTCTTAAATAGTTAATAAAGCTATGCTCTTTTGCTGCTGCAATTTTTTTTTTTTTTAAGAGTGGGAAAAGATCCTGATGCCCATAGTTGTTGAAAAACTTTGATTCACGTGAAAATACCCAGATTGTTTGCAAAAGACAGACCCCAAGACATATAATAGAAGATGCCATCCCTTTGTAATGCAGTTCTACACTATGAAATCTTGGTATGCCCCTCTTCAAAAGAGGGAAATTCTGTCTACAAGCAGATTTAAACTCATGCAACCTTAGATACAGAGAAGAGAGTAGAATTGAATCAGTATATTTGGCCAACTAGAATTTGAAAGCAGTTAAACTCAAGTAGGCTCACAGGCTAGAATAGAGTGTGCAAAATTTTGGTCTTCTTATTTAAGAACTATTTAGGTGGATCCCAGCTACAATTTTCTGAAAAAGAACTGGCTTCCTTATCCAAACTCTCCAGAAAAGTTAGCATCATTCACTCCTTAGGCACAGGAAATTTGTAACAGGTTTTTTGCCCAGAGCTATGAGTTTCACTCCTGAATCTGGAGGATTTTTTTACTTTCTTCTCAGGATTTTCTGCTATTTGGTGCATCTGGGCTTTTTTTTCCCTCATTTTGCTACCTCTACTGAATTAATCACTTGATGGGGAGCAGTTGGAACTGAACAAGATACAGGGAATTCAAACTGAACTAGAGCACATTCATTCTCACTGCAGGCCAGTGTGAGAAGCTTCCCTGATGCAGACCAGATTTCTCATACCAGAACAATCAATCTGCCTTCCTCTCGCCAGTCTCCTCAGGGGCCCCTCAGAAGACAAGGGTCAGCCATGCTCTCTCTACTCCTCCCATCCCCCTCACACAAGGGATGGGTGATGAGACAGACAGCCATCCTACAGGCTGCAGTTCAGGTGATGGGTGCAGATTTGGCTGTGTGAGAAGACTGGCTGTCAAGCACAACCACAGGAACCCTCCCAGTGCACCAGTAGATGTGCAGGATCAACCACCATATTCTCCATTGTATGATCTTTGTGGAATGCACTGGTATTTTTAGTGTGATTGTGACATAGCTTCACCTATGTAGAGGGCATGGGGAGATCTGGCTCCAGCTGCTTCCATCAAAGCCTATGGGACTTGCTCGTGCCAAAAACAATTCACCCCACTGCAGAATAGAAGATCTGCAGAAAACGTGTTGTTGCATTTACTGCGAGATTTGGAGGAAGTGGCTTAGAGGAAGGAAATTTATGTCTGTTCCTCTCAGCTCAGCCAGAGAGATTGCACGTAGTTCAGTTCTTGCCTACAGAGCTTGTCTCAGGTCAATGCCTACACAAATTAAATTCCCAAATGTGACAGATGGTATGTGTTTGGTGTGCATGTTCCCAGTTGCGTGCTGTGTCCCTACATGAAGTAGCTGGAAAAGAAGAGCCATTGGAAAGGACAGCAGGGGGTGGGTGTTTTGGGGAGAAGGGCCCAGGTCTGGCAGGAGGACAGTCAGTGCAGCCTGGGAGGCTGCAGCTCCCTGAGGAGCCACAAGCAGGACCCAGAGATGACCAAATGAACTTCCTTGGGATCAGAGGAGACTGGCAAAGCTTGGTGAGGTCCAGAAAGCCACGGAGCTCTCCAAAGCGATTCCAACAAGCAACAATCTCTCTCCGAGGTCTCAATGAGGAGAGATTTGTTTGAAAAACTGCTTCATTTTCATTCTGTCTGATGTGATCACTTGAAGTTTTTTGCAACTTAAAAGCTGGATTATTTATGTTTGTTTCATATAGCCTAACCCTTCTTCAGTTTGGAAGCCTTTTGTCTTACATTATCATCCTATAGAGTGAGATGTTAGCAGATACAGATCATACAAATGCTGCCTTTCTATAAATCAGTCATTTCTGGGCATTTAGTATTTTTATAGTTCTTGTCTGTAAAGGTCACGCAGAGCTGATCTTTGGTGTGGCTTTTTGTTGGTTTTGGTGTGATAATAGAACTGACAATAACTTCCTGCAGGTGAAACCTTCTCTTTGCAGCTTTTGCTATTTGAGTGCTACCTTCTGCACTAACAGTGTGTCTGGTTCAATGATTTTGACAGAAATGTGTATCTTTTTCTTTTCTGGCCTCTGTATTTTTCTTAGCTACTCTTCTGCTTGTGTGCTTAGGTCTGTAAGGCTTTTGATGACTCAGCTTGTTTGAAATGTGCAGTTCTTTGTGGTGCAAGTAGGAAGAGACCTAACTAAAATAGTTGACTGTGACAGATTGTAGACAAGCAGGGCTCTTCCTGTGCCTCAGAAAATCTGCTAGAATGTGTGGATTGTGAGAGGAAATGGAGTCTAGTGTCTTCTCCCCATGTATGGGACTGGAGAAGTATTTATATCGTCACATAGGGCTAAGATGGATTTATTCCCAGTTCATTCCATTTCTTGCAGCTCAGCTCTGTTTTTATTCACACTTTCTCATAGTATTCACACACTTGCACAATCACACACAAATCTGACAATCTACATGAAAAATTATTAGTAGAATTGAAGATCATGATGTTATTTAATGCTATAGGGAACGTGGTACAATGAATTTGTTATGCAGGAAGTGCATCTTATCAAGCAAGTGCCATTGCCATGCTCAGCAAATGATACTTCTATGTTGTCCCTGGCAGGTGGTCTCAGAGCTACAAGTGTTCAGTGCATCTGACACTAGGGCTTGGGGACTGCATCAGCATAAAGACTGCC
>VXBU01000275.1:0-32222 GCA_013400315.1 Bombycilla garrulus
ACTGTCAAGTTTTGTTTTTTTTTCATTTAATCTTGCATCTTATTCTAATTTTCCTATTAAGTTGTAGTTTGTTAGTTTTTGTTTTACTTTATTTTGTTTATACATATTAAAGAACTATTATTCCTATCCTATTATTGCCTGAGAGCCCCTTTTAATAATTTGAAGGGAAGTGGTTTATATTTTCTATTCCAAAAGAAGCTTCTACCTTCCTTAGCAGGCACCTGTCTTTCAAAACCAAAACAACATGAAAAAGAAAGAAATGTAACCTTTCAGTTACTTTGGAAAAATCTGCCATGACAGGTCACATACAAATAGTTACCACATGTTTTTCTTTATAGGTAAATCTATCTCTGCCTGCCACAAATACATTTTTACTACCATAACTCCAGGTATTCCTTCCAAATGCAGGATTTTAATATTCATATGTGTTACAAGCTTCTATCTACTTGTAGTGTAAAACTCTCAAAGAACTCGAGAGCAACAGCAAACATCATTAAAGGAGAGTCAGATGATTGAAGGCATAATAGATTTTTGCTTCAACAACAAATTAACTAGTGGTCTAGACAAATATGTGCCACAAGACATATTTTTTTCTTATGTCAGAGGGATTCAACACAGAGGGTCACTGTATCCATTGAATTACTTACCTACAGTTTTGAAGATACAACTCCTGACTGTGAAAATTCCTTCTGGCCTTGTGTCCATCTTTGGCTCCTTTTTCCTCTCCATAAATAAAAGCCTCAGCTAAGAACTGAAAAAGAGACTGCACATCACGGTATAAAGCTGAGGATAAAGATTTGAATTTCTTCTGTAGAGTGTAACCTGAAACACCGTAAAATCTGTCCCAGTGGAATGCAACAGGCAACATGACAGGGCCGAGTCCTATATTTAAAACTCTGGAGCATAAACATGTAGGACAGAGAGAAAAAAAAATTTTCTGAGAATTTAGCTCACTCTTTATCAAAATCACTTTTACTTCTACATCGATTTAATAGATGGTTGTAATCTTTTCTATGAGGTTCATTAGAGCTTTGCTAGTGATGTTAAATTCATTGTCTTCCCTCCCCTGCTATAAATTATATCTGAAAGGAAACTTAAAAAATCTAGTAAAGGCTGGTGTTGGAAGGGACATGTGGTGGTCACCTAGTTAGTCCCCGTACTCAGGTAGGGTCAGTTGCAATGTTTTGCCCAGGACCATGTCCAAATGACTTCTGAGTACCTTTCAGCAAACTCCATGCTGTATAACTCCTCTACAATCTTCTGCAGCCTCTATGGGCAAAACATGCCAGTATTTTAAAAAAACTATTTCCTGGTTGTCAGATGGAGCCTTCTATGTTTCAGTATCTATATAGTTTTCAAGTCTGCATATTTATTCGATACTGTATGCATGATCTGCATGCTTTGCTTTTGCTATTCGATTTTTATATGTAATTGTTAATTACCCTTTTTGGTTGGAATGTTCTAGTCATTATTTAGACAAAGAATGTTATTGGTAGCTGTCAGTTTACCATGAAATAATGAATCTAAAGAATACTCATAATAGTCCACAAGAAAAATAGTATCCACAAAACAGGATAACAAAATAGTCAAAGTTTTTCTGGTTTTTTTCATCTTTGTTTATGCAATTGTGAGCCAAGCACATAAATGAAATGGGAAATGCTGCTTCCACACACTATATCCATGTTACAGTCATTTAATAGAAATTCAAATTACTGAAAATGTAAACAACACAGGAGTAACAGAGTACACAGTGGATGTTAGCTAGATGGTTAGAAAAGAAAAGCAGACTAAAATACTTTAAAGACAACTTACCTGTGAAATAGAGAATATGTAACAAATTCTGTCAGCCCCAAGCATCTGAATGTCTTTTAAATAGTTTCAAAATAGAAACATTCATATTATCCCTAGCTAGGAAAATGCATTTATAGTCAGTTTTCTGGAAATATTTATAATTTCACATCTCAGAAATTTATGAGGGTAAATAGTGGGGTGTGTAGTCTCATGAGAAACAGAGTTCACTAATACTGCATATATCTTGCTTCTCAGAAGAATAGATTTCATTATGTGAAAATTCTCTCTAGCTGTAACAACTCAAATTGGTTTGAGTATGAAAGCAACACTTGATGTATATCCTGCCAATAGTGCTGATGCTGATAATGCTGGCCATGCAAGAGGGACTCTTCAGTCAAAAAAATATACAGACAGATATCAAGACAGCTTAAGAGTTTTAAATTCAAGGTGCACTTGATATTCCAGTACTAATATTGGAATATCAAACAAAAATAGAAATACTATTTATAGTATTCAAAATATAAATACTAATAAAAATGAGTTGCCAATAATAGCTGTACTAAGCAGTTTTACATTTTTTCCTTAACTATCATGCTAAATTAACTTCAATTCTCATCAATTTTTCCTTCAAGTATGAAGATAATTTCTTTAACCTTGCCCTTTTAACAAAAATTTCAGTTCCTCACATCAAAACATTTTTAGAAGGAAGGTGTGATTGACCAATAAATCCCTACAAGAAAGGAATGCTCAGAGGAGAATGGTGAAGGAGATGAGCACCATTGGGATAAGCAAACAGGGGGAGGAACATAGGAACAAACTACAATAGCAATTAACAATGAAATCAGGAAAAACATGCGCCGCAACATTAAAACTGTTTTCAAAACTCTGTACATGAAAGTGGCTTTTAATGTATGTAAATCATAAAACTAAAACTTACATACATAACTATTCATACTGTTAACATTGCTAATGGTTGAGATAACAAAAATATTCTTTATGATGGAATATACAGAAATTAATATTAGCAGTCACATTCTTAGTATTAAAAATGGATGCAATTTCTGTTGAACTAGTGGCAGTTAAAAAAGCATAGTGGTGAATTTTAAAAGCTTCAGATTTTTTATAGGAAATACAGTTGCTTTTATACTTTCTGATTACCATAGTAAACTGATAGTGTTATGTGTACCCTGTGTTTTTGAAGGTATAGATTTACTTATGAGACATGCAGGAGACAGGTACACTTCTTTTCCCCACTAATACGGTATTTAATATCCCTGTTAATTGTTTTTGTTTGGTTGTTGGTATTTTTTCTCTTTTAACTTGTCAAAACTTTTTCAGAAGCATTTGGAATACAGTAGTATTGTCAGTCTCTGTCAAATTTCTGTTTGGAAGCTACTAAATTCTCCTATTTTATCTGTGTTTTCTAAAGATTAAACATTAATGGCAAGATTTGCAGAAAAATACAAAGAGCAGATAAATCCGTATCAGTATTCTTAATGTTTACAACTAATGCATATGGCATTATTATTTTCTTCAGCTTTCCTTTACCTGTAAAACTATAAAGATAATGTTACTATTCTAATTATCTTCATCTAGATTTTACAGTTTCTTATTTTTATAAAATATAATTCATTTTAAGAGATTATTATCTTAAATATTTTAATCAAAAAGGAATCAAACTTACTGATGTCCTGGTATTGTACTCTAAAGAATGAAACACACCATACAGCATAACAAATTTCAAACATGGTGCTAAATAACATTATTCATATTGAATTAAGGTCTGAACTATAAATCCAGTTTGTCCATTTGGCCTTTACTAGATTTACTTTGGCCTGAAAATAGAGTATGACACATTGAATTACTTGAGAGTTCTCTATGTCCCTTGTTTCCTTGGAGCATTTTGTGCTGCTATGATTCAGTCTTTTCCTCCTGTCTACAAGACAGTGCAATTGTGCAGTGAAATTCATGGATCAGTGGCATACAAGAACCAGTGGTCGTGTCAGCAACAGGGATTTACTCAATCAGGAGGATATTTTTGTGGTGGAAGAGGGAATCTGCAGCCTGGAGAGCACTTTCTGTGATCACTGGGTGATTTACTTCCTCTCAGGCTGTTAACCAACTGTCAAGTGCCTAAATATAAATTAACAACTTTCTGTCTCCCAAAGGAATTAATGAAGCAATCTTACTTTTAATCCTTCCTTGGTTAATTAGCTTCTTGATCTTTGTATTGACATTGCTCCTCAAGCTGCTCTTCTTTCCTCTCATTCTCCTGCTCATTTATCATTCCAAATATTTTCCCTTATTCTTCACTTTATATTCACTTCTTTTTTCATACCAAACATATCCACCAAGTTTGAAGTAACAAACAAAAAGCTAAATTTCTTTCAGAACAACCAGTGTATTATTTTTGTATTATCCTAAATTATTTTCATCTGAAGTTATGATACATTCTATCCTATTTTGAAGTAAAAAATTATAAAAAAAGGCAAAAAAAAAATTAACTGGCAGATTGTATCTCATAACAATCTGTTATAATATGATTCTTATTCACAGTCAAGCCAAGATTTTGAGATTTCTGAGCCTAAATTAGGAACTTAAATACTTGGTTATATAATGTACTTTAGAAATTGCTGACTATTTTAAAAATTATTGAGATTAATTTTGTTTTGGATTTTATTCCAGTTCAGTCTTTCTGGCCTCAATAGCAAGAACAAATAAATACGACTTTATAAAATTGTTATTGGTTTTTGTTTTACCTTACTCTATACTGATGTTCTCAGAGACAACCAACCTGACTTTGGATCACAAAATGAGTATCCCTATTTATCAAAATCAATCCACAGTCACTTGCACTCACTGGTTTTCCTACTTTTGTCAAATTGAACTTTTCCAAGTATTTGGCTATAGTAATATTCACTATCCTAGTTACATGCAATAAAACTGACCATAACTTGCTGAAGATTTTGTTATGTAGGCATGTATTTATCTACATGCAAATAGAAACATTTTCACCACTACCTGAATGAGCTGCAGGTAAAGGCAGCTATATATTCAGATGAAATTAAAAGAAAATTCTCCTTGAATATTTTTGAATACTTGCTGTGAATGCAGTTCTATATAAAGAAATAATTCATGAATGCTGGAACCTAGCCTGCAATGAAATGAAAGCAGGCACTTGCTACTCTGCATGCAGGTACTTGACACTAATCCTGAAACATTTCACTTCTACTGAAAAGCAAAGTTTGCCAATACCATTCCTTTTCCTCTCACTGTAAGTGCATAATTTTATTTTTCAGAAATATTAACTTTGATTTTCTTTCTCTTTGTGCTAATTTTAACATGTTGCCAATAATGGGTTGTGAGCCTGTACTGACATCAAAGGAGTCACAACCGCTGTTTTTCAGATTTGCTCTGTCAGAACTTTTCTCAACTTTCCTTTAGCTTTGTTTTTGCTTAGTTTAGCTCTGACTCTTTATTTTATTTTTATTTATCTGTATATGATATAACGGAAGTTTTAATTAGACATTATTAACAACTAGTAACTATCCAGAATTAGATATTTATCACCTTAATATGACAACATAGAGAATTAACAGTTTAATTGAATAGCAGGTGCTTTCAGAAGTGCAGATAAAGAAGACACTGTAGAAGAGTGCTGCTGTGGGGTAAGGGATGGGATTTTGGTCTGGCACAAAAGACCTCAGGGCTATAATCAGCTCATCCATGGTGAATTAAAAAAATACAGATCTGGGCAAAGCTATCTAAAAGACATAAAAGGCACATATATCATGAATTTGGAGTAATGTGGAGCTGCAGACTAATGAAGAAATATCAAAGTTGTAAAACTCAAACAGGTAAATGTTGTTCCTGGAGCAGAAAAAGAAATCATTAACATAAGCATGGTACTTCACCAACAGGTGACTGCAGACACTGACAACTTGCTGTAATACACCCCTGTCCCCACCATTTTCACAGAGCCATCAGACTTTGAACACAGAAGAGTGCAGTAAGTGGGAGAACAGCACCAGGAAAAGAGGTAGAAACAAAAGGGCTATTATCAATTTTAACTGTATTTATACTTCCATTTCCTATACATGCGTTGGTAAGACAACACCCAGTTGGATGAGGGAGAGAATCGGAAATGCAAAAGCAGGAGGCAACAACCCAAGCTTCTGGGTTGAGATAAAGGCAGTCTAATATATTATTGGGGAGGGGGGGGAACCAAACCAAATCAACCCTCCCCAAACAAGCAAACAAATGAAACCCTCAAACCCAAGTGGTGCAAAAGCAGTCACTGCCACCTGTAGAACAACGGCCAGCAAGTCCTCGAACTGGCCATCCAGTCCTTGGCTACTTTGGAAATACCCCAGCCCCAGGTTTTTTGCTTACCATGACATAACAGAGCATGAAATGTCCCTTTGGCCAGCTGGCTTCAAGTGCTCTGGCTGTATCTCTTTGTAATCATGAAATCAAAGAGAGGTGTTGTTTGGAAGGGACCTTAGAGACCACCTAGTTCCGACCCCACTGCCATGGACCAGGACACTGCTCCCTAGAACTTGCATCGTCTTTTCCATCCCTAGCATACTTGCTGACAGAGGCAGAGAAAGAAACAGATAATGTCTTAACACTCTGTAAGAACCATTCAAGAATAGGTACAACTTGTGTGCTATTAACAGTTTTGCTCACCAATCTAAAATACAAATTGCCTTTCTAAATACAGACTGCTATGAAGAGAATTATCTTCCTCCCAGCCAAACTCATTACAATCTCAATGCCTTTTTCCATGTCATTTACATCATGCTCAGGCCCTACATTATTTAATATATCACACCCCTTTTCTGTCCTTTGACATATACACAGATAATATTCTTTTAGTCTAATGTCTCTCCCCATTCAAATGTCCATTCAGTTAATTGAGTTCTTGACTTAAACTTTTTTCTGTTGTGATGGCTGTTCAGGACAGAATAAGGAATTAAATTCCATTAGATACAAACATGTCACTAATATGTCTCAGCCATATGTTGCATCACTATAGCCTTCCTCCACAGAACATACAGTTCAGTTAAGTAGTCACCCTAGACATAGATTTAGAGCAGAAAATCAAATGAAATTGTGTAATTTCTCAGGCTTATTAGGGGAACCAAATAATTATCTTCCATTATATTATCATTTTTACAATGTAGAAATGATAAAACATCCTATACTGGATACTAATATTGCATTATAGTAGTAAATGCATCTCTTATCTAAGAAAATGCATTGACCATAGAGAGCATGTGCATTGCACTATTTTAAAATTAATTACAGCTTTTTCTCTCTTTACATTTATTTATGGTTTCAGGAGTGTGCCCCCTATGGTTTTTTGCATGATTTTATGATTATTGCTAGGATCAATAAGCATGTTTAACAGTTTTTCTGATTCTTTCTTCTCAGCCTCCTTCAGTGAAGAAATTTATTCTTAAGCCATCCTGGGGGAAAGAAGTAGGGAGCAAGAGCAGCACGTTCTTTATCTCTGTGAATTTCTGTCAGTGTCCTTTTAAAGATATATTAATTTGCTATAAATACAGTTAAACCTTGTCATAGAACTTTCTTTTTTATTATTATTATATCTTTAATAGTGACTAACTAGTATAACAGCTACAGTAGAGTATATATATATATGAAATACACTTCATATCGCAGGCTGCTTTCCTAAATATTCATCATCTACCTCCTGCAATAAAGCTGTCCTGTGTTTTAAAGTAAATTCATCTCTTATTTAGCCACCTTCTACTTTGGCTAAAATATTCACAAATTTTTTTTTCAGATTTTGAGGGTGTGGGTGGGGTGGTGGATTTTGTTTGTTTGTTTGGGGGTTTTGATTGGTTGTTGCTGGGAGTTTTGGTGGAAATACTTTTATTTTGAAATGTGTTTTCCTTTTGCCAGCTCTAGATGATATCTTAAAATTCATACCCTACCAACCTTTGACTCTGAAAAGACAAAACCCTGCACTATCTGATAAGTCACAGTATTAGCAGAATGTTTTCTCCCTGTAGAATTGGAATCTCATAAATTGTGATTTTGGATTGCTTATCTAATCACTGAGTATGTCACACCCATGACAAAATAATCAGAAGAATCTCTGTAGTGTTCAGATTTCTCTTTTTCATTAAGAAAACATTGGGGAAGCATGGAAAGAACTGTGGAGAATTAAATCAGTCTTGTTTCTGGGAAGACAGGATTGATACCTGCACTCTCCTGCAATCAGTATATAATAAAAATCCAAATGATTTATCAAGAGTGTGGGTTATCTAAGAACTTGTTTCCATGTACCAGTATTTTAAATAAACTGTGCCTTATGTACATGAAACCATCATAATGGTGGAATGTGTGTTTCCTGACCAGTGTGTGGTTCCTAATCAGGTGACTGAGTATTTAGTCAGATTTAACCACAGATTTGCAAAGGGCCTGAGATAAAACATGCTTTGATAGAATTTACTACAGAGTTATTATAAAGATTTGTAAAAGAAGGGTTAGACAAAGTAAAGAGAAAAGAGATATTATTATAAATAATAAGAATAATTGTCAAGCTTTCTTTTCATTGACTGGAGTGTTTGCTTGATTAACTAACGCAAACAAATGAATAAATGAAATATTACTCAATTTTATGTTTGTATTTGGATACAGACAAACTAAAGAATTTATCTAGCAGGGAACTTATATTTCACTTTCTCAGTGCATGAGTAGAACCAGAGATAAAGGCATTGTCTTTTTTCGTGGAGTTCTTTTAGCAACTGAAAAAAAAAAGAATAAGAACACTCTAACATCATTACTGCATTTTCACATTTGCTTTGTTACTGCATTTACATCTTATTACTGATTACTCCTCTGTGTTTTTTTACACTGATGCAGAATTACTGATATCAATGAAACTATCCTAAGATCCTGAATTTTTCACCTCAGAATATCAGAGAACTTAATTTTTTTTCATATTACTTAGCATTTTACATTTCAGAGCATAATATTTATTTGAAAGTATTATTTAATATTAAACAGTTCAGTGATGCCTGATTCTTGCTGGGAAAAAGTATTTGCACTTAGTTGGAGAGCATTTATTGGATTGCATTTTGTCCTTTTTTAATCACAGTTAAATTTAAAAGAGAACATGCAAAAGCAAACCAGGAGGAATGCTTTTGATCACATTCTGAAGGTTATATTGCCTGATGAGCAATTGCTTAATATTTCTTTACTTCATTATTACCTACCTGGCCCTTCTAAAAATCCCAGAATTATTTAGAAAAAATGCCTAAGGTAGCACAACAATGTGCAGACACAGCCTGTCAGACATACATGAACTAAACCTGACCAGAAGACTTTCACACAAATTGAATTTCCCTGAGTTTGCCAGTCATTCAATTTGAAAATATTCATGGTGCTGAACCATCGTCTGTCATCAGTCAGTACTGTAAGTGCAGCTCAAAAGGAAGGATCCCAGTAAGTTCAGTACTTTCCCAGCACATTTTTCAGTTCATAGCAGTTTTCAGCTAGAAAACTTGAGTGACAAGAAACTGAATGTTCTCATTAATACATGAATTTGACTTTATTTCTTTCAAGCTCCTTTCTAAGAGGGTAAGTTTTTGTTTGCTTGTTTTTTCTGAGTTCCCCCTTATGTAAGTCTAAGATCTAGCATATATCTGAAGATTTTTTCTTTCCTTTATCTAGTTTGCTCAAAAAAGGCTAGAATTACTCAAGTTTATGTGACTCACTATTCTGAACTGCATGTCCTCAGTGCGCAATTAATTCAATGTGCCCGGTTGCAGCAATAAAAATCTTCCTTGTGTAAGGAGCAGTATATGTGGCACTTCCCCAGCAGCTGAATAAAGAACAAATTGTAATTTATGAGGACAGACTTCCTTCAGGCCTCTAATTTACCATGGAATGCACAACATATGGTACAACTTGGTTTTTCTGCCCTTTCCTGTCCAGATAGCATTAAACAAATATTTTTCTGCACTAATGCAAATAGAAATTCCAGTCTGAAACCGTCTGAGAATTGGAAAAAACCAAAACCCAAACAGTCCAACAATTTTAATATTTATCTTGCAGTACTACAACTTCTGTAGGCTTTGTGCATTTTCTTTTCCATGTTGGTTTTTAATTTAGAATTTGCCAGATTACACACTTGGTCAGTAATCTAATATGTAACTCTGAACTGTCGAGTGTATACAGTTCTTTGTAATTTCATAAATTGCCCTGTTAATATGTTTTGAAAGAATGTTAAGGAGGTACACATAATAATCATTATTCTTAACCCTAAATTAAAAAATAGTATTTCAAAAGAAACTGTTTCCTAATGCTTAAATGAAAGCTTGGTAGTAAAGTACTTTATCTAATAGACATAGATACAGATTCTAGTCTCCATAGCATGAATTCATTAAGACATTTTTTACTTTTCTGGAGATGGGATTAAAAGAACATTATTGTTTCAAAAATATCACTGACATTAAGTAAAAGGATAATAAAAATAATTTCAAAATCAATCCAGACTCAAATATATGAATAAATAAATTATTGAAGTATGATGTGATTGAAACTTCCTCATGTTCATTGCCCAAAAATGTTGCTGCAGAGTTAACTCTGCAGCAATAAAGACTCCAAATACATCAGAAGGAAGCTAGAAAAGCGTTTATTTAGAAAAGACTGGACTTTTATAGACGAGTTTGTTAGGTCAATTCACAATGGTCAAGCAGAAGACACCCCTTCAGCTGATTGGTGAAGGAAAAGAAACAATCCTCTGAATGATATCTTAGGACAAATATCACGTAGCTCACGTACAACAGAGGGTGCAAATCATTGTTTAGAATTCCTTTGCATAACTCCTTCAGCAACTTCTCAGGATAGGCTGAGAAAGTTGCCGACTTCTCAGGCTGTGTCAGAGTCTGGAGACCACACAAGATTTCTGTCTTGTGATTTTCTGTGTTATTCTTGTCATTACTGTAGATTAACTCTTTAACTTTGACCTCCCATGCTCATTCACTTCAACTTCTAGTACACAAGTGAGGTTGTTAGAGTACTCACATTAGGTTTGTGTATAAGATGCAAAATATTTCGGAGGAGAATTTTCTTGCAATATTGGCATTCTTATTCCATACTGTACAGCTGCATTCAGAAGAAGAGTAAAGCAGAGATGTCAGGGTTAGGATATACTCCATCCTTCAGTTTTCATCAACTGATGTGTTAGTCTTCTTAGTTGATCTTTTAATTATTTGATTAATTCAGATTTAAGATAAAGTATTTTAATGAATATAGAAATGCTGGAAATTAGTCCTTTCAGATAAACTGAAATAAGAGAAACATATCCCGCTCAAAATAGGAAAAAAAATCAATTACAACTGACCAAAGTTGATGAATCCTATACATATTTCCACTGTTACATTGATAAACATGGAAGGGATTAGAAATGAGATTATCTCCTTTCAATTTGCCCTTCAATTACTCTATATAAGCTCAGAAAAGAAACAAAGAGAAAAAGAGAAACTGTAGAATAAAGCAATGCATGATTCAGTTTCAAGTCTCAAGTTTCACATTTGCACAGCAAGATGAAATATATTTGACTGTTGACACTGAGCATATAACTGAAGTATAACAAAGGCTTATCTTATGATACAATTCCATCCCTGTAAACATATGTATAAAAAATTGTTTATTTCCTAGACATCCTATTATTGTCATCCTTATGTGATTTGACTGTACAGTTTATGTTAGAAATAAAGCTTAATGTTACCATTTGAATCTCAAAAATGAAAAAAAAATATCATGACCCTAAGGATCTTTCTGAAAATATATTCTAAAATGATGGGGTTTCTCCTTGAGCCAGGTGTTATGAGCTCTCAGAGCTCCCATCCCATTTTGGGTTTTGTCTTACAAATACCCACAGCTTAGAATCAGCGGGAATGACACCTGGGGTGGTGTTGTAAACAAAAAAAGTTTATTAACTTCCAAAACAACAAACTCTCTAAAGAGAAAAAGCTGCGCCAGAGACCACAGGTTTATGCCTCTGCTACACACCCCCAAAATGCCATGAGGTTTCATTAAGCAGTGCTTTTTACGGCTTAGGCGGGGCTTTGGCAGTCATCCAATCTAGGTAGCTCTAGGGGTGAGGTGATGTCCAGGGAGTCCAATGAAGTGTCCTGATTCAGAACATTTCCCAATTGGGAAAGAATGCCTGAGCTCTTTACCTTTTAAGGGGGACAAAGACAGCTTCACCTTTCTTCTTGGTCTTGGCACTCTGCCTGTAGGAGGTGCTACACTGCCACACTAAAATACATTACAAATAAACCTTGCACACTGGATGGATCACGAACATGTGTTAAATGTTTTTTACAACAAATTGTGATTTACAACAAGTTGTTTTTGTTATATTCTATACAGAATGTCTAGAAATGTATGAAGATACTCTCAGTCAATCATCCAGATTTGCTGGAACTTATAATATTTTAGGGAAATCTTAATAATATATAGATTAACAATATGTGGGTTTTTTTTCCAATAGCTAAATGTAGTATTCTATGCCCAAATAAAATTAATTCAGTATTAGTAATCAAAACTATTTAATTTAAAGTTGGAGTATCCGGAATTAGAACTTCATTTACTATGTGGCTTGTTTCCATATACAGTAAAATTCAAAATAGGGCAATTTTAATGGATACTCAGGTTCTAAGATTTTGCCTATATTAAAAACAATATATCTGATAACAAAATTAATTCCTTTACTTCTACAGAGGATGTGTAATACTGATTTTTTTTTTTTATCTGATTAGAGTCAGAGGCAAAACACAACATAAAGCGCTCATCTGAAGTATCTCATTTCCAAAATACCATTAATTGTGAAAACCTCATTTATAGTTCAATAAGTACTCAGATCTGTCATAAGAAATACATTTCATATTAGAGAGATATTTATTATTTTATTCTTGAATGTCTCTAAATTTATTTTAATATGTGGTTTTTGGTACAATAAATACATTGAAATCACTACATGCTGTGATGTCTTAAAAATCTAAAATTTTTACTACAACACAAACCTCCACCTCTGATCTGTAGGATGATTTCTTTTTAGTTTGGGTTACAAACTTTTGTGAAAAGATGTTAGACCTGAACCTCTGCTCCCCCAGCCTCAAATTCATGTTTTAGCACATGGTCGAGAAATATATCTTCAACAGTTTTTACATCTCATTAAACAATGATAATTGCTTTAATTTGATTATGTGGCAAATTGTGTTTGTCATAAGGTATAATCATCTAATCAGACCATTCAAACTCAAGACATTTGATCATGCAACAGACTTTGATCCTATAATAATAGAAAAACAAGAAAACCCTTAGAAAAATAAGTATAAGGACTGGAAAATGAAAGAAAGCCACCACAAGAGTGATCTATCTGTCCTCAGTCTGACCACTTGATCTCTGTTTTAAAGGAGCAGCTGTATTCTATGAAGACCTAAGCTTGTTATAAATAAACAATAATAGTACAAAGCCTGAGAAATCTTAAGCTAATTAAATAAATTGTATTGATTCAAAGACTTGCAAAAAAAATCATATTATCAGATTAGAAAAATATATTGAAAGAACAAAATGCAATATAACCATTGCAATGTGTAGAGAAAAACATAATTTCTCCACAGATACGCTGCACTGTGTCCTGGTTCTTTGCTAATAAGGAATTATCACGTTTCACTATGTTTACCTACCCTCTTCAAGGTTACTTTTACCAGGGCAGGATTTTGCAAACACCCACATGTCTTGGCCAAGCTGTCCCCATGGCTCTGGCCAGGGCCCAGGACCCCATTCCAGGCACTACCCAGCACCATGAGTTCCTGACACACTGACCCTGCACCAGAGCTGGTCCCAGCTCCCCCCCTTGCCCTGTCCTGCCCTCCCCAGCTGTGGACCCTGCAGAGCCAGGCCCACCCCAATAGCACATGACAGCATGCTCCCCCACCTGCCCTGCCCTGTCCAGCCATGGGCCCCACAGAGCTAGGCCCACCCCATAGCACATGGCAGCCCAGCCTCAGCCGATGCTCATCCCAAGGCAGGTGCCTGGTGCATGCTTGGGGCTGCCTCCTGTAGCTCCTGTGTGTGGAGGTTGGCCGGACACTGGTGTCATGCCTCTGTTTTGCTGGGGTGTCCCTGAAGCTCCTGTGGTGGGCCAGGGCACCTACAGACACACTCATACAGGAGGCAGCTGTCAACACTGCCAGTCACGTTTGTCCCATTGAAAGGGTGATGCAGAGCTCGTGAGTACCCACACGGCTGTGCATTAACAGTTTTCATGCTCTTCAGACCATGGCCTTTGCTGTAGTGTGGCCATTTTTCCTTAAGTACCACATGTGAAATAACTATGCAAAGCATTTTTTCTCTTAAAAACTACAGTACTTTTCCCAATCATAGAAAGTGACAGCTCATATCTAGAAAACAAGACCTACAGTGAACCGAGAAGACAGCCACCATTTATCTCTACTCACCTAAATACTTTCTGTGTTCATATTGATAGACTGCGCAATTTACAACAGTCTGACCCTGAAAAAAGAAAAAAAATGAAACCAAAAATGGATGAATCCAGTTTCCTACGTATGGTTTTTTTTTTTAATCTACTCATGTAAGTTTGGAATAAAATTACTTAATAATGAAAGCAATCTTTGAAAAGCCTAAGGGCAGTAATAACAAATTTTAAAATACCAACAGTAGATTGGTTTAGATATATCAGGATATAATGTTCTACTTGACAGCATTGTTTCTATGTTGTAGTACATTAAAAGAGCCTAGTAGCTCTGCCAGATCTGTGACTACAATGAGAAATATCAAACGTAAGCCAAGCTAATTTTATAAATTGCTTATAGTATGAGGAACTAGAACTGAATTCTTCCATCTTTGTTATATGGATAAGCTTTATACTAATTTTCCATCATTTTGATATGTGAGATAAGACAGATTTATCTCTATCTATCAGTCATTTTTAGCTTAATATTTGTTGTTTCAATTTAATCCCATAAAATTCAGAGTAATTTATTTTATTAATTTTACAATTTTTCACAGATAATATTGGCAGAAAAAAAAAACCCAAAGATTAATCTTTTTCAGACCACTTTTAAAATCAATTGTCGATGTTCAAATACATATAGAAAAATGTAAAACTAGACTGGTTTCAGCTGATCTTCATTAATGAGATCCATATTTTGTTTGTTATATTAATTTTTGGTTACACCTTGAGTGCTGAAACTCGGAAAGTGATTTACAAACATACTATCACACAAAAATTTCTTCCTATAATTGGGTTTGATCCTCTGAATATTAAGAGAGAACCTCCTCCAGCAGAAGATTGCAGGATCATTAATATTTCTGTTATTCTCTCAGCAGCTACCTTAATGATCCTCTTCGGATTGAGGCCATCTATTTCTGCACTATGAATTCCACTATGTATAATTTACCTACACAGAGTCTGTATGTTTGTGGGGGGTTGGGGGTGTTAGTTTTTTTTCTTTTCTTTTTTCGTCCTCTTTAGTTATGGAATTTTTTGTCCCATTTGTTGCGGGGGAACCTGATGGCCGATGCTTAAGTGTATTTGCAAGACAAAGGCTTGCCGGGCCAGGAAGGGGGAGGAAAGAGAAGGGTTTTTGGCTGGGTTTGTTTTTGGAAGGAGGAGGACACTCCAAGAGCTGTGGTTGCTTGGAAAAGAACAGGCCATTTTTTCCTGCTGCTGCTACTTTCTGCTTGCCCCACTGGGACCCATCTGATCCATCCCTGCACCAGAACTCCTGCGTTCCACCTTGGAGCTTCTTCCGTTCTCCTCAGAGCAGCCCGTCTGGAGCCATCTACNCCGGAGACAATGTTATAGAATAGTTAAATGTATTTTGAGAAAAATGCATGTAAAAAGAATAAAGTTAAATATAATACCGAACTAAGACTGAACACTTTAAAGTGCATTCTCAGCTAGTTCTTAAACCTGGAAATGCTCAAATGTTGCAAGTTCCTCATGTTTTAATCTAAAAGTACTCTAGCTAACTGTTGCATGAGTTGCAAGCTCTAGTCTTAGCAAGACTAAAAGTAAATCCTGTGCTTATTAGCTATTTTTACTCCTAAGTACTGATAGCCACAAGTAAGAACATGCATGTCTGGTGTTCCTGAGAGCCTGAATTGATAGATCGAAAGGGAACAAAGCAGCCCCTATTGTTTCTTTCAAACTATATGCATAAAGATGAAATTGGTGCTAGAGCTATGCCTCAAACTTTTTCTCATAAATATTTATCTGTGTGTGATACTAATGCACTTGAAGCATCAAAAAAATTTTAAAAGCAAGGATTTTACTAACACTAAGGAATAACATTTATTATTTTATTTTATTTAACTCTTCTGCAATATAACTCAAAATACATGTTCTGATTCAGTTTTATTTCATTTATTATATCTCATATCTTAATGCTCTGAATATGGTCTGGGAGGTTTTTTGGTTTTTTTTCCTTTAAGTGTGTGATCTTGGGCTCTACTGATTGCATGTCATCAAAATCTTGAGCTTTTTGGAGAATTTTTAATTTAATTTTGGATTTGCTATGGCATTCTTCCAATACCTTAGTGTTTTGCAAACATCGCTTAATTTATCTTTGTGACACTACCATGAAGTAAGCTGTTACCTCCCAGTAAGAGCAAATTTTAAGCACTCCGTGATTTTAGAAATCAATTTGCACATTCTGCAAAAAAAGAAGGATCAACATTTATTGGCAAGCTGTGAAATTATTGACATATGTGATATGTTAAACATTGCAAAAGAATTTTGTCATAAGTGCTAATACAACATCCAGTTCAGTGGATTATTTTATCTATCATCTATGAGGTGATTTCTCAGTCTTATTTACCATATATTAACATATTGTCTTGGAATTTGCTACAAATTTGGTTTTGCCTATGTAGAAAGAATCTTTTGGTCACGAGATTTAAAAACTGTATCATGATGTTAATTTAAAGATGACAAAATGAAAAATAGACAAGCATTATAATTGCTGTTATTTCCAATAATTTAATGATATATTTTTATAAACATATTTTTCTTTTCATTTAAACTTCAATTTTATAACTTTTGTTTTCATGTCCAAATGCTGCTTAAATAACTATAAAATAATATTGCAAAATAAAAACCAAGATTTATCCCATGACAGAAGTAGCCAATATGGAACATAGGGTAAAAGAAATTTATACGTATATAAATGAAGTCTGTCAAAACACAAAACATAAGTTTTACTATCAATGAGAACGTATCAAAATTATACAGACAATGATAATGTAAGTATTATCATTGTGAGTCGTCATTAGTATTGTGAGCATTTTTGATCAGTTCCCACAGCTGATTAAGAAAACATCACTTTTTGCAAGACTAGTAGTTGTTGACACTAGCCTCATCAATTTAGGCTGGTAGTAAATACGTCATCTAGTTACTCCACTCCTCAGTTTATACTTGTTTATTATTATTATTCAAATTGAAAAATAGTCATCTATGGTCCCCAAAGGTGTGTTTAAAAGGACTGAATTAGTAGAGGCAGGGAGAAGAGCTAGATGGAAACTAAAGATGTAGTAGACTGAATAGTGAAACATAATGCCTTTGTTAACACTTCTCTTAAAAGGGCAGGGGCACCTTGTATTGGCATTTTAACTTAAACAAAGGTTTAGATTGGTTAAAAACACATTTCCTTAAAAACTGGCACACTCTCTGGAAAGATAAGACACAACATTATAAAACAGACTATTTAGGTCTGAATAGAAAGCATGAAATAAATGTGTGGATTAGGAACTCTGGTGAATACTGTCAGTGTTAATTGTATACAGATAAAATTGTGTAGTGTCTGTATTTTTATAGACTGGTATAAAATCAGAAAATAAAATTCCTATGGTTGAAACTCTTGTTACAATTATATTGAAATGTCTAGGTTATTAATGAATTGAATCCTTAATGGACACTAGCAAAACAAAACCTAGCTTAGAACCTTGGCCTAAATTCAGACAAACAGAATACCCTTAGGCTTCTCCATGACATATGTCACGATTAAAGAAAAAAATGGTTCAGACATTGATTGCTTTGGTTAAAATTATTGAATAGAGCAGGTTCATTACTAATGGATCACTAGAATATGCATTTACAGATGGATTTTTCTGCTGGGTTCAGTCTCTCTTATCCCTAGGGTAACAAATGCAACAGCATGGATGTGTAAAACAAGAATCCATCTCTTGCATGAACAGATAACAGTACAGTATTTGTGAACAGCTGCTGAAAATCATTAAGCATCCTTGAATGCTTCATTATTAAAAAGTTCTACATTTCTACCTTGTTTTCTTCATTTCATCACAAGTTTCTCTGTTTGCTCACTTTATCAGCTAATATAAACTACGTATTTCCTAACCAGTATTTCTCCTTCCATGTCATTATTCCTTTGTACTTTGTTTCACTATTTTTCTTGTAATCACTTCACTTTTCTATCATTAAGGCTTAGTTTATTATTATTTCTAATACTAATTTTCTAAAAAGGATTTGGCACCTAATCTTCATATTATATGTATAACCTTCATTAAAACCTATGCTAGGGACAAGGAAAGGAATTATCTGAAGAATGGCAAACAGCAAAATTTCATTAAGCTGCATAAAGGGATGTGTCTTAAAGGGTCAATTTCAGAGTAAAGCTCTGAAACTTGAATTCATATTCTATAAATTTCCAGAAATTATGTTTGTCAGCTTAAATCACTGGCAGAAGTAAACACAGTATTTACCTTAGAAATATACGAAAGTGTTCTAAGTAGCAAGGGGATCTTCATAACTTCATATTCTGTCATACAGTGATAGAAACTTAAATATGTCACCTAAATGTAACCAACAATTGATTTTTAGTCTTTTGGCTTACAAAAAATATTAAAATAGAAAAATATACTGAAAATACTTTTGTTATCAGAATCAATATTTCAGTAATAAAGAATATGTTTTTCATTGATCAAAACTACTAAATAATTAGTGTATTTTTGCAAGTTAATATAATTTAGGCATTTAAAATAGCTATTTACTCCAATAATTGTATTCACTTGTTTTGGGGGTTTCCTGCATTAGTTTTCAGTATATCAATCATAATTTATAGAGTTTACAGTTTTTTCATTCTAGTGTTAAATCACACCTCAGATTTAATTAATGTACAGTGATCCAAATTTATAGAAAAATATTTATGTTATCCTACATAAAAAGAGACACCAAACTGTAGCAATCATTCCCTATTCTACCTTTTAGCTCGCTTTCCACAAACCTTTGCTCCATAATGTTACAGCACAGGCTTGTTAGACCCTTTCAGTAGCCTACAGAATTTTATCCTGGGGTTATGTTAGAAACCTCTTATGTTCTGAAAAGCACATCCGAACAGGCATATGGTAGTAAAGAGGAATGGAATTAGTAGATAGTTACGTTATTTTAGTAAAAAAAAACCCCAAACAAATATTTTTAAAGCTGAGTCTTTCATGCATCCATAATTCAGGAAAGACAATATTAATGTTTTAAAAGATTAGCCTATTCAGAAGCAACCATATCACAGACTCTACAACACAGAAGCTGTGGTCTAATAACACTGGGTACTTCAATAATGTTGCAAGTACACATAATTTTAGGCAGAGGTCTTACATTTTCAAAAAATATAATCAATAATTTTATGGAAATTTTAACTAATAAGGTCAAAAGCATGTGTGATGCCTATAATACAGAAATTAATCCCACACCATACTTTTACTGTCCTTTCAAATTGATTCTCTACAAAGAGAATCCCCCAAATTTAAAGTTAACATTTGAATATACTTTTCTGCAATTTTAAAATTGTCTTGAGAAATAACAGATTTTTCTATAATTGCAAAAAATAGTACCTGTAAATGGAATAACAAAATAGGTCTTTGATACAGGAATTTAAACAAAAAAATTTCCAAAATTTCAGGTATTAACAATTAATAGGAAAAGGGGTGCAAAGATGTTGTAATTTCAGCATCTGAATTAAAAACAGCAGTAAGTTTAAATGTATACCGCCTTGCTCATTTTTTTCAAGACTTTTCAGTGTGTAAGTTTTCATCCTATAGCCTTTTATAATGAGGCATTCCAGATTCATATAGAAAGGGATATAGAGAGCAGAAAAAGGAAGTAGAATTAGTTCTAATTGCCCTTATTCATAAAAAGAAAATAAAATAAAAGGAATAAAAAGGAATTAAATATATGTTTTTTTCTAAAAATGACTTTATTTCTTCATTAAATATGCATGTGAAGATCTTTCTAGTTTTGAGCGCAGTGTGAAAAGAATTATTGTAGTCTTAAAAAATTGTGGAGGATCAGTTTATTAGATTGGTGAAGAGTTCAGAAGTACATGAAATAATATGTGCCCTGAAGAAATGTTATTATGTTATGTGTCTTTGATAGATATAAAGGACCTGATTTATATTTCAATGAGTAAGATTTGTGTTTTAATCGATGTATACAACTGCTATACACAATCCCTGAGGCAGTAATGGCCACAGAGAAGCACTTTCCAGACAAGGAAAGAACTTTAGCAAGGGTGTATCATGTTGACATTACGAACACTTGTATTAGATTTTATCAGTAAGTTTGTCATATAACACAGCTATGATATAGTCTCAATTTTCTTAGATTAAAACTGCACATGCTTTAATTCATAGGAATAACAAAAGACTCATTAATCTACAGTTATGGACAAATCTATTCTTAGTGTTTGAAAGGCATATGAGTCCACAAGCACTTGCACCTTTCCTGACCCTTCTTCAGAGAGGCAATTTTCTCAAAGCACGTATTCCTGTCAGTCAGAGTATCCTGAATAATTTTTATATGTCTAATTTCCAGAAAGTTTACCTACTGTGTTTGCATACAGTCATGATAAAATTTGCAAAACAAGCAAAGTCAGTAAAATATTAATTTACTAGTTTTACTCAAAGCCAATCCTTTATCCTATACATGAATTCATGCCACTTTCTCCAACTGAAAAGTTGATTTTCCCTTCTGGTAAAAAAATTACTGTCCACTTTGCAAAACCATTAGTTTTGTTGTTCATATGCTAACAACTATTAGTATTGGCTAGATCATTGGAACATAGTGAAAAATAGTCAGTTTGTTTTGAGGAAAATTTGATATTATAGCAGATAATATTCTCCCTCCTTTCACAGAATTCACAGAATGACTAGGTTGGAAGAGACCTTCAAGGTCATCGAGTCCAACTCATACCCTAACACTTCAACTAGACCATGACACCAAGTGCCATACCCTTTTTTTTTTAAACATCCAGGGTGGTAACTCCACCACTTCCCCAGGCAGACCATTCCAGAACTTTACCACTCTTTCAGTGAAAAAAAATTTCCTAATATCCAACCTAATTCTCCCTTGATGCAACTTGAGACTGTGTCCTCTCGTTCTGTTAGTTGCTGCCTGGTGAAAGAGACCAACCCCCACCTGACTACAACCATCTTTCAGGAAGTTGTAGAGAGCAATGAGGTCACCCCTGAGTCTCCTTTTCTCCAGGCTAAACAACGCCTTTCTTCCACCACAGAAGCAAATTAGCGGAGCATCTTTTGTTACCCTGAGTCTGCACCTAATTAAATTGCCCTTGATTGAATATCACAGTTAACAAAAGATGGCCATCTCATGACCTCTACTTTCAACAAAGCAATTTATCAAAGTATTTTTTACGTTGATATGCTTTTCTTTTAGGTCTTTACATACATAGTCTCTTAAGGTCCCACTCAAAACTACGTTTAGCATTTTAATATGTAATTTCCATAAACTTTTTTAATTCAAATGTAGACCTAGTTACACTTATATTTAATCTTGAAATCACTGAGGTCATTTGTGATGGTTTTAATTGTTTTCCACTTTATCATCTTACTGGCACTACCAAAAGCTTAATGATATGGACAGCAGAACCATAGATTCCCATCAAGTCTAAGAAAAATGTTTATTTAATGTATCTAAAGCATTTTTCAGGACTTGAACTCTATAATTTTATTTACTTTCATATAAGTTACCTAGTGTGTCATGCACAAAAAGCAAATGCAGTTGATTTTTTATTACCTGTTTAAAAAGCTGATTGCGCTGCATTGATAGCACAATCCTCTAGGGAAGTGAATCATGCTAGAGGGTCTGTATCTTGATAGGATTTGCTGTACTGTTTTCTTTCTTTTATGCCTTCAAAACTAAAAACATTTTAAATGCAGTAGAAAAACTTCAGAAATATTGTGATTTCATAGAAGGATTAATTTTAGCAAGAGCTTCCACTGGCTATATCCTTGTAAAATTTTCAGCCTATTTTAAATCCCAAACTTGGGGTGGGGAAAAAATTATAACACAAGTATTCAAATGAAGGAAGAACTGAAGGACAGAAGAGTGCACTTAAATAGGATGGAGACGTAAGATGTAAGAAATTAGGACAGCATGATAGGCAAGGAGGTAATTAAGAGTCTGCAATACAGAGATAGGCAGAAGGTGATAGAAATGGTAAAATATAACATAATATGCCAGGTGAAGAATGTTATTAGATATACAAGAAAGATGGAGAAAAAGGATGAAATTGCACAAAAATCTGCTGACTCAGATGAATGTGTCAGCACTCAAAAGGCAAAAAGCAGAATTGAATTAGATAAAAAGTAAAATACAGATCTAAGAAGTTATTTTTGTTTATTTTATGTTATTCCATTTTATGTTATTTTACAGACCGAGAAAGATCAGATTAAGTGAACTAGAAGAAAGTGTACTTTTTTTCTGTGATGTACTCTTTGTACTTAATGATACTCAGACTTCACTTATTTTCTTCTTCTTTTTAAAGGGATTATATTTTATGTGCTATTTAATTCAGAAACCTGCATATTCTTTATCAATGATAAGACAACGAATGTATTCTAGCAATCTTCTTTTTTTTGGTAGTACTGTTAACCAGTGCACTAGGAGAGTTTAGTTTTTATTCAGTCCTCTATGCAAGTGTCCTGAGTCATTTTGATAGATGTAGCTGCAAGGTGTAAGTGGATATGAAATTATTTAGACCCAATTACCTGTGCATTGGGAGCCACTTATTTTAAATTAGGTGATTCTGTTTCATCACATCCCCAAAATAATGCAAGAATACTATACTAGCAAGATCAAAGACTGTTATGAGTCTAGGTATGAAATTGACTAAATAATAAGCAAAGCATGAAGTTCCCAGATGTGTCCTTCATACTTGAATGAAACTAAATTGAATCTCTCATTTGGTAGTAGAAATAGATTCTCAATTACTGAAGAAAGGAAAACATGAAGGAATTAAAATCTTTTGAAAGCATTAAACAAAATGCAATAGCCAAGTACATAAAGCAAAATCAATAGATTTTTATGAGGTTAAAGAATGTATTAACTATATAAATACCAATATCAGAAGTATAAGGAATGCCTGGACTGCATGACTTTAACATACTTTCTACAAGCCACTTCTGACTCAGCTCCAGAAATTTGATGTAAATTGTAATGTGCCTGTGAATTATACATAGAGATTGATAGGGCAAAGAGACAAATATGAAGTATTTTGTCCAAGATCATGCAGCAGGTGATTTCAGCCAAAGCAAAGACTTATTGCTCTGACAAAACAGAAGCATGATAAAAAATATTATCATGTGTTTGTCTTAAACACTCAATATAATCACTTTGTAGCATTAAAATAACATTGTAACCAGTAACTGTTGATTAACACTAATAACCTTTTGTAACAGTGGAGCATAAATTTATTTAAAATGTCCATAGTCCCAAAGGAGAAAAAGGAAACCTGTGGTTGTATAAAAAGGATATAGGAGAATGCAGTATTATGTGCAAGATTGAGCAGGTGCATAGTTGACTGATTCAGCCAGAAGAATCCTGAACAATAAGCAAGAGATGTCTGGAGAAAACAACACAAGTCCTGATTACCAAAACAAAATTAAAAAAAAATGCCAAGAACAAATAAGATCACTACCTTTTTTGTTTGTTTGTAAAAAAGACCAAGAAGCAGAGGAGAAAATGACATCATAATTTGTGGAAAATAAAATTACTATGTAGATATAGATTGGAGAAACCCTCATCAGTTATCTTAGCTTGAGTAGATGCCTATTACTCACATGACCAAATAATGAGAAATGCATTTTTTTTATTTCTTTGACTTCGAGCTACTAATGGCAAAACTGTTTCAGGATTGGTGTGATTTTGTATTTTAATTACCTTATAAACTGGCAATTTAAAAAGTAAGAGAGCAAACTAAAAGGTCTGGCTTTATCATTTTAGTACTTTTATTTTAGTTCAGAGTATCTGAACTGAAGGCCAAAAAGAAAGAAAATTGAAGATGTCTAGAATCAATTTTAAGTAGTGTGCTTTAGAAGAAGATAAAAACTGACTACATGTCCTGTTTCCCTATCAAAAATAAGAACTCATTTTTAGAAGTCACTTTTAACTATGTCATGTTTTGAATGATTTTCTTGCTTCTTTAATTTCTGTTTTTTTCATGTGGAAAATCATGAAATTACCACTGGAGGATCAACATGGAGTGAAAATTGAAAATTGAAATTAATTAAAAAGTATTTTATTTATAAGATGTTTTCTCATTAAATTAATCTATAATGTCCAGTAATTTAGAATCTTTATATATTCCTTGGTCCTGGGACTCTCATGGTTTGGAAAAGACCTTAATATCATCTAGTTCTAATGTCCGTGCCATGGACAGGGTCACTGATCATGTTCCTCAGAGCCCTATCCAGCCTGTCCTTCAACACTTCCAGGGATGGGGCTTCCACAACTTCTCTGAACAACCTTTTGTAGTGTTTCGCCAGGGTCACAGTAAAGACTTTATTCTTAATAAATCTAAACCTACCCTCTGTTGATTTAAAGCTATTCCCCTTTGTCCTATCACTATGTGTTCTTGTGAAAATGCCTCTCCAGCCTTCTTGTAGGTCTTCAGGTACTGGAAGACTGACATGAGGTCTCCCACAAGATTTCTCTTCTGCAGGCTGAACAGTCCCAATAAGCTCAGTCTGTTTCATTGAAGGAGTGGCCAGCCCTCTGATCATATTTGTAACCTTCCTCTGGACTCATCCTAATATGTTGATGTCCCACCTGTGCTGAGGACCCCACAGTTGAACACAGCACTTCAGGTGGGGTCTTATAAGAGTGGAGTAGAGGGGCAGAATCTCCTCCCTCCTGTTCAGTCTTCTTTTGATGCAGCCCAGAACATGGTTGGCTTTCTGGGTTGCAAGTGCACATTGTTAGATCATGTAGAGCTGCCAACATCCACCAACTCCCTAAAGTCCTTCTCTCAAGCCTACTCTCAATTCATTCTCCTCTGAGACTCTATGTGTAATTTCCCTGACCCCCGTGCAGTACTCTGCATTTGGAGTCTTTGAAGTTCATGAGGTTTCTACAGGTCCACCTCTCAGGTCCCATCAACATCCCTGTGGATCACATCCCTTCCCTCCAGCATGTCAAATGCACCACACTGGTGTTGGCAAACTTGCTAAGGATACGCACAATGCCCCTGTCTAAGTCACCAGCAAAGATATTAAAAACCACTCATCCCAATACCAACCCCTTAAGACCGGTATATGTAATTTCATCACATTTTATTATCTTCACTCCACTTTTGTTCTCAAATTCAACCTAAAAACTCAAAGACATCCATATCAATGAATCAAGGTAGCTTTTCCTCATTCCTAACACTGCGACTTTACATATATGTACGGGAAGAGAGAATAGAAGACAAAGAACTAAAATAATCCAAACCACAAAGAATCCGTAGCAAATATCTCTGTCAATCATAAGTACCTTATCTGATTCCTCAGAAAGAGTTTCTGAAAAGATATCATTAATGTGAACTAGCTAACACTTATGAACACAGATACTCACATTTCAGAATTTTCTACACTCCTGTTTGAGTTTTCCAAAAACCTTCATACAAAATTTCACAGGAATTAATGTAGAGATGCCTTAGATTTTGGTTAATCTATGAATTCTAGGAAAAAATTAAATATGATATGTCTGTCCGAGAGATATTAATTTTATGTGTGTTAGGTAAAAAAACCAAACTAATGGTATGATCATAATTTCTAACATTTTTAATAATTTTTTAGACAAAGATGTAGTGTAGTAGATCAGGAATTTTACAGGATAGGACAAGTTATATAATTATGTTATTTAAGTTGATTATGATTTAGGAGACTGGAACTGCAATCTTAATACATCACAGAAGAATAATTTCAGATGGTATACATGCAATTTAATGGGTAACGTTTATGCCCTTGGGTAGAAATATTCCTCAAAAATATATAAAACTTTAATAAAAATGAGTACTATTATCTAACAAGAGGAAGAGGTTCATGATGGTAAAAAAAACCCAACTGCAATTCTTAATGGCATCTTCTGTGATGAAATCAATTTTTACCTTACAATATTGATCTCAGAAATTGCTATTCAAGCTTGGTTCCCTTAACATGTGCTATATAAGCATAAAAATTATATTACTGATTCAAGATTATGGAGATGACCTAGATACTGAGGAATTAATTTTTCCATCAAGTGTCAAAATATTAACTTTAAAGCATTTCCACACAGAATCAGCAAGCTACAACTGTGTTTTTGTAGAAGAATTTCTAATTGACCAGGGGCACATGTTGCCCCTGGAGAGCTTGGACAACCCAGGTTTGGCTGCAGAGGCCTAGCAGAGGCCTGCAAGGCCTGCAGGTGCATGTGCCCTTGGAGTCACTTTGAAAGGATAGAGCCATGAAGGTGAAGAGAAGCCTGAAACTCGATCCTCTTTGTTTGTAATTATACCAATAGTATAAACATTTAGATACATGTCAAAGAAGTGAGACCAATTAGGTAGGATGTTCTACAGTAGTAAAATGGTGGACCGGGGGTTGCCCGCCCTGCCCGGGTGGCCAGCCTGGGGGGCAGTCAGGACTCCCGGTGCCGCTTTAGATTGTCCGGGTAGCGAGGGGTCCCGGTCTCCGGTCCTAAGGAGCGGCTCTTGTCCTGCTCCGGCAGGTCCGGCATACGCCCTAGCCGCGAACTATCCTGGCAAGCTCAGCCTGATTCTTATCAGGCGGTTCAGCTCTTACAGTGATTTCAGCTCTCAGTGATATTCAGCTCGCTGCTTGCCAGGTAGCCGCTCATGCTAGCTCAGGGGTGAAGAGACGAGAAGAAGCCGACCGGAGCTTTTCCACGAATTCTTTATTGGGGGTTCCGTGAAGGGGTCCAGGAACAGCGTCTTCTCCCGAAGTGGGCAGAGGTAGGGGTTTTTATAGGATTAGGTAGGATTGGGATAACTAGCCAATAGTCTGAGGTCTTGGTGATTTGACCTATAGTCTTAGGACATCTGGAATGTAGCCAATAGTGTTACAGGGAGATAACAGAGGGTCTTAGGAAGTAGGGTTTAGTACATGACTAAGCATTTTCTCTCCACGGGGGCCTTGCTATATGCTCAAAGACTGCAACACAGTAGAAAGTATAAACAATCTTACCAGTATAAAAGATAGTCGTGATGAATAAAGCTGTCTGACATTTTTACTGCATCAGTAAAGGTGTCTTTATTCTAATGCAGCTCCTCGTTTCAGACCCTGTTTCATGTTTTAGCAGGAGATATTCTACAGCAGTTACTCTAAAGGGAAACACTGACAACCACCTTTGTTACACAGGTGGAAGTTTCTGTCTTAAATTATACATTATTTTACTCACTAAACAGAAATGTAGTATCTAAATACCATTTCAAAGTTGTTATCCATTGCTAATATTTAATATTTTGGTAATAGATTTTAATAGAAGAATTGCAAGTTTTGGAGATTATGGTTTAGCCAAACTGCTTCCTCTTCATTACACTGCCAAAGTAACAGGAGTATAAATTCTTTCTTTCACAATTTTTGTACTGTGATATCTAGTGTGTTTTGTGCTATATATGCTATGCATCTTTTATGACATAGATGTAGATATAGATATACAGATATATATATAATACAACTACACTGAAACCACTTAATACTTGTTTTCCTTCATTTCATACTCGTAAAAAGGTGTTTCATTTCAGAGAGAAGCATTTGAAATACAGAGCCACCATTCTCTATGAGTTATGTCAAACAAATTTCTCTCTGATTAAGGAGCCTCTAGGGCAAATGGAATGTCAAGAAGCCTCAAGAATGGAACAGAATAAAAAACAGAATAAAAAACAGAAGTAATATGTGTGTTACACACAATTCTGGTCATCAAAAGAGGGACATGGTTTAACAAAAGAAGCTAGTAATGTAAAAAATGGATACTGGAAGAGAATGTTGATAAAAATCTAGGAGCAATCACCTGAATAATAAAAAGTAAGGGCTGAATGAGAACATATACATAAATGGAATCTGACATCATTTTATTTTGTAGAAAATTAGAAGTGTGGTCCTTTGTATGAAATTTTAAGTAGCAGTCTAACAGAAAAAACATTTTTTTTCTCTTACTAAACTGCACAATTAATTGCCATTGGATGTCAGAGACCTAAAGTATCAACCGCATGAATTAGACACTTATTTAAAAAAAAGTCCATTAAGGGCTATTCAAACAGAAAGCAATAATCTCTGTTGAAGAAGTTATTAAGACAATGATTTTTAAAGCCTGGAAAGGTACAATGTGGGGAGTATGTCTGCCTTGTACCTCTACCTTTTTCCTTTAGTGACAATATTCTCCAGAGAGTAGAATTTATCACCCAGCTGTAGAAGCTGAATTAGCTCCTTTTCCATTTCTTCTGATCTATAAGAACACGTCCCATTCTAGAAAGGTTCTAAAATAAGATTGTATTATTTTATAGAGATATGACATTTGTTTCAGTATGTGACATAGGCCAGTTTTCAGTTTATAAATTAGTATTAAATAAACTTCAAATACTGGAAACAGCAATGAGATAAGAAAATGGACAGCAACAGCAGCAGTCCTAATCACAACAGTGTATAGAAGAGGGCAAAATGTTCACAGACTCTGACCAGTGCCACACAGCTTTCCAAGACAAAGAATACCCTGGGCTTTATGCACTCCTTTCTTTTTTGGGAGTGAGAATCACTTATTTCCACCTCCTGGAGATTATATGAGTGGTGTAGAGTAACAGCATAGGCGCACCCACTGTCTCCAAGCTCTACAACCTCACATCTACCACAATAACTCCGTCCCGGCCAAAACTAGGACACTATTCCATTTCAAAATACATGTTCTGCATGACCTACAGTGAAATCCTGTATCATCTGTCATGGCAAGTAAGCAATTGACTGCCATAATATTTACGGTCACAATTTATTTTTCAGATATTTATTAAGTTATTTAACTTCCATGTTCTTTCTCTGTCTTCCTGATAGCTAAAAACTTCCACAAGGGATTTCTTATGTTTAGGTGCCAATGAAATTTTAATGGTGTTACATGGGTGCTAGTTTTTGCTGTCACAAGTCAGAAGATTTTAATTTGAGGAAAAATATTTTAAAAGACATATTCATTATTCTGCAATGTTGATAGAGAGCAGAATTAATCTCTTTTCAATGCATTGCTTTTTATCTACTTTTTGTACTTACATTACTTAGTTCTATTAGGTTAAACTGTTTCTGTTTTTTCTTGTATTTTACTTCCCTATTTCAACATAAGTTATGTCCCTCAAAACTTCTGACTCCTAACACTTACAAAAATGACAGGAGCTATTGAGATGAGTTATGTGGTGAATAATTTTAAGTGACTATTAAATTTGGTTGCTCATCATGAAGTAAGTAGTTTTAATTCATAAAATTTAGCTGGTGCTAAGCTACTTCTCCTATTACTTAATTTTCCTCTTCTTATTTTTTTCCATTTTTTGTGTGTTTTATCTTTGAATTTTTGTAAGGTTACCTGGAACATTCTGACACACTATGTTATGTGGTAAAGGACTATTTTGTATAAAATAAATAACAAAAAACAAGGAAACAGAGAAATTAAACAAAGAGACACAAAAATTAATGAGCAGGTGATAATGGAGGAAATAACAAAAACCAGAACTCTTCAGCCACTGACTGGTGGGCCATTTAACAAATCACTACCTAGACACAGCCTTGGAAGGGTCAGGCTGACTTAGTAATTGAGGAGAACTGGAACATGATTATCACAATATTATGGGGTAATTAAGGAGGTACTGTAAGAAACTTCTTATGGGATACCAATAAGGGCATTGTGACACTCCATCATAAAATTTATTATGAGATGTTTGCTGAAAGGATCAGAGATGAGGATGGGTTGAATTAGGGTGGGTTGAGCAGGGAAAAGGATGTGAAAATACAGAGAAGACACAAAGCAATTCTCTTCATATAAGCAGATACTAGTCAGTACCAAGCTTTATGCCAAATAACTGAAGTATTATAATTTTCTTAACTATTTTTCCTTTGTAATCTTGGTGCTCTGCATGAGGTCTGCAAGGTCTAACTGCAAGCAAACAGAGAAGAATTAATTGATCACATGGGCTGTAATTCTTGGAACCACCAGCTGGTGAGGCCAGGGTGTGTGGTAAATGCGTACGATTGAGAGGTTTGAATGGCATTTTTATACTTTCCTCACTGAACTCAGTCCTCTATGCATGTGTACATTTGGTTAATATGAAAAGCAGGGGTGGTCTGCAGGAGTGGTTGATGTGGAAAGACATTAGGAGTTCCAGTCACTTTTGAGAAGACCTGCTAACAGTGCCTGTAGGACCTCATGATTACATAACTAAGAAAGAATAAGAACCTTATGTCAAAGAAAGAAATGGAAACTACAGGAGTTAATAGAATTTGATTTTTCTAAACTCTCATACAAAATCAGTTTGTGCTTGTTTTGATCATCCTTAATAGGGAGATCCCAGCTTTGATACATGGAAATATTAAATCCAGCCCATACTATGTCAATTACTGCAGCGGGAACGGAATTTCTGCCAACAGGTCCTTAAAATGGAAGGACTAAGCATGTTCTGAGGGATTTGTTTCCTGCCAATTTATTTCACACATTTCTTTGCCTGTGGAATTACTTTCAGCATTTGCATCTGCTGGAAAACCAATTCTAGTGTGCCTGAACATGGCAGGTGGGGTTAGAACTACATGATCTTTAGTCACTTTCAAATCCAAACCATCCTATGTTATGATTCTATGCATGTTTGCTCAAGAGAACTAAAGTATTAAAATTCTATGTTCTGTTGGTTGCAGATTCTTCAGCTTAATTTAACTGGAAACAGCTTTAGGTCTACAGGCAGGAATGAACTGCATACAGAATCATGGTCCATAAATTATTGTGGAAAAAAATAAGGCATTCTTCCCCAAGTACTGCTGTGAAATTTTGTTCAGATGCTCTAAAATTCATTGTCCATATAGATAGGAAATCAAAGTAAAATTACCTTTGTGCCTTGCTGTTACAACACACTCAAGTATATGAGCATGACAAAAACTTCCACACAGCTACCCTATAGCACATGAAAATTCTGAAATTGTTTTTAGCATTTGTATTGATATAAATTGACAATACATTTAAAATCAGGGGTAAAAAATTGTTGCATTTATGGAAGTAGCATGAAAAATGTGCAAACATTTTGTTGTGAAGAATTTTCATTATAAAATATTTTAGTATTACCAAACAAAACTAATTCTCATTTATTTTAGTGCTCAAAAAATTTTAATAATTTTCAATATTACCCTCCTTTACCCTTGAAAGAGTAAGACAGAATCTTGTTGATTGCAGTTTAAACCCTAGATTCCTTTTTCATTTCCCCATTCAGGGCTAAAATATATTTTTATATACACATATTTATGACTACATATATAGCTCACATTTATCAACTGAAAACATGTCATTATGAGGATTGTCACCATAAAACATAAGTCAGCAGAGAATGGAAAAACAGACTTGAAATATTTGAAAGTATATGGTAAAAGGTAAATGCAGTCTAATGCCTTACTGAACAGGTTAAAATATTTTATGGCTAGAACAAGAAAAATTACAACTTGGAGCAAAAAAAAAAAGATTTTAATTTTTAGTTTATTAACAAAATATTCCTATTTTGCAATACTAAAAATGTAAAAAAAATGTTAAAATTTTGCTGTTAAAAATTTGAATTTTGAAAGTACAAAGTTATGCAAATACTGCTAAAGTATACTGTAGTCTTTAGGGGTTTTTTTTTAGTTTTATCAAAACATTACATGTCAGAAAAAAAAAAAAAGTCATGCTGAAAATACTAAATAAATAAAATCAGCAACAAATTTTTTTAACAATGGAGATTCCAAATTAGTACAGTACACATTTTCCATTAAAAACCCCAGATTCTATCACCTGTCACAGAAAGTAAACAGTTCCATACCTTAAACAAAAGGAAATAGTTGCTAAGGGCTAACCTTGTTTTACA
>VXBU01000275.1:41663-68343 GCA_013400315.1 Bombycilla garrulus
ATAAATAAGAAATTGAAAATCTAGAATATAATTATGGTGAGTTCTATACATTTTTCAAATACTTAAGTTTCATTTCTCATACAATGGACCCTAATTCCTCAATCACTCAAGTATTGTTCTTAATCAAAAGGCTACTCAAGCCATAACATTTTAAGTTAATGCAGTTTTTTTAAAACTGAAAATATTTTTTTTACAAATAACCAATTCTTTGCCTTTATGAAAGGGTTATAAAAGGTTATTCTTAAATCTTTTTTTTAAAACAATGGGTATCTAAAAATATCATTAGCAAATGTGTGACTATATATAATTTATTATTGCTATTGTAAATACTAAGCCATAAAACTTCTCTCCTAAAAGACACAGAATTGTAAATACAATGCTGCAAGAAGAATAAGCCATATTTTACGTAATTAAAAATCTTGATTTATGGATCTAATAATTGCTTATGTAAATATTATCATATGCTCTTTCTAACAGTATCATAAGAGGATTGGGGTTTACTAATCACTGCTACCATAGTAAAGAATACAGTATTAATGGGAGGAATTTTTAATTTATAATCCTTATAAACAAGAGTTTACATTCACATGCTGAGTATGAGATACTAAGACTGAGCTTCTTGGAAACTGCAAAAGGGTTGTAATTTGTTAGAGAGTACTGCAGTAAAAAAACCAAACCACTTTAAACTTCATTATCTATTTTTGAATAGTGAAACGCTCAAAACTATGAGGTTTTTTCCACACAAAATAGGAAATGAAATCTCTTGTATCAGAGACTGGTGGGGGAGGGAGGAGAGGCGAGAAACAGAAACCCCAAAACATTATCAGTGCTGATGATAAACCATTTGAGAATCAAACTTATCTGAGGATCTGGGGCACATAGATTCTTCATAAAAAAAACATAGTACGTAGTACATAGAACATAGTATATAGAAGAAAATTAGTTTGTGGTTATATTTAATGGATTTGTCTTATATTTTTAGCAGTGCTTTCGATCTTCTTGGGATTTTCTCCATCTACACCACTATGTGGGACTGAATAAAAAGAGACAAAAAGATAGACCTGTTTTTTCTATCCCTATCCAAACCCAAGAAGAACCAAACAAACAATATATGGGATAATATCACCTGTCATATTTCATTCAGATGTTGTGGATATAAATGTATTTTCATTTGTCTGATCCTTATTTGCTTTGAAAAGATGTTTCGTTCCTTGTTGCTGTCTAGCAGAATAGTAAAGAAGCATAAGCAGAACAGCTCTGCAGTACGAAATTTCTTGGCCTTTCTAGTTAANNAAAACAATCTCAATTTCCACCAAGGTTTTACTTTTTTGATAGTCAGACTTGTCCCAATTATTTTTTGTATTTGGAAAAGAAAAATTTTTTATGACTATTAAAACATATTAACATCCTCTGCCTCATTAAATGAATGCATTCCTGAAACCATATAATAACTATACATGGTTTTTATATATTTTTCAACATCAAACAATTTTTCTTCCTTTTTAAAGGCCTCTGCATTTCATTCAACTAACTTTTGCCTTTTTTATTCTTTTCTTCCTTCTCATTTGTTTCTGAATTGTCTTCATCCAAAAATAAAAAAAATTGAAATAAATAATTTTGGTAAATCTTTTTAGGTAGTATGAATTTCGTATAATTTCCTAGCGTATTATTAGTTGTTGCTGTTGTTATTATTTTTATCTCATTGGCAGTCTCTCATTTCTAGTTGTTCAACCCAGCTGCTGGTGGTTGAGGTCTATGGAACAATGAGCTCCATTATAACATCCTGAGTTTCTGAAGTTCTGGTTTTATTCATGCAAGTCAGCAAAAAAAATCACTTACTAAACTGTCACAAAAAAATAAAGAACCTGTTTAAGTACATCACAGAAAAAAATCAAGCAGTCTTACTGCATGGTGAAGCCATAAAAAATGTAGGCCCTATTTGTCAAACCATTATTTTTGTCTCTGATCTTAGTGTATTTTCCCTAGGTCCACAGTCCATTCTTTCCAAGATCTCTCACAGATCTAAATAATAACCATGATTGATATAATCAAGTGATACATAAAAGCATTTGCCAGAGTTTTTAATATTTTTACTTATTATGAATTATAAAAGGCATAAGACAAGAAGTAATATAAGCATGCTAAGGTTTCTTCTAACAGCAGGAAGACTGTGTGAGTTCCTCAGTTAGGCCCTTAGCAAAAAACTAGAAAATACTGAAATACTGTGTTTAGTGTCTAGTTCTTTACTTCAGGATTGCACTCTATGTGCAGGAGGCATTGTTATAATCAAACAAACAAAAAAAAAAAAGGAAAAAAACCCAATAGGTCTAGTAGGCATGGTGCATAGGATAGATCCATTTCTTGTGTTGTGGCTGAAAGCTCACTATTCTACATCACTCTGTTTTGATTGAAAATAGGAAGTATCTTCTTAGGAGGAAAATTCTGGACTGTGCTTTAGAAATGAAATGAGAGTGGTGAAGTGTGCAGGAAATTCAGTACTCGGACATTTGCTTGTCAGTACTCCTGCTTTCAACACAAGAAAACTAAATCAATGGTGCCATGTTAAAGGAACTTTTTCTAGCTGAAGCAAATATAACTTGGAATAAAGAATGGCTTAAAGCATGTCTTTCAGAAATCTAAATTTTCAGATACTTATTCTTCCAGAGCTAATCACCTGACTTCATTATCCTAATGAAGCTGTACTTAATAAGTAATAGGAAGGACACTAAGATGCTGGGGAGATTTGGGGAACCTAATTTATAATAAAAAAATCTCTCATACAAGAATTTTAACTGGCACAATCTCTTAATGAAAACTCCATTGAGACTCTTTGTCTCTCTGGGTTTGATTAATGTGATAATAAACCTATTACCTGTGCAGTGCAAAAAAAATCTTTTCAACTATACAAAATTGAATGCCACCTCTTTTAGGAAAAGAATGGGGTTTTTAGAGAGACAAATTCTCAATATTCATATGCAAAAACAATTTCTAAATAATTTAATCATCAGAAATGCAATGCATTACTGCCAAATGCACACTCTTTAGATTAAATTAAACCTATTTGACCTGAAAGCTTTAATTCAGTAATACCTGGAAAGAAAATAGGAAGGAATATATAAGAGTGCTGTAAATTCTTCATGCTGATTTATGTTATTGAGGAGACATAGAATTCATTAAAGAAATTTTCTATAAGTGGGAGTGGAGTTGGGGGAAAAGAGAAAGAAAGACAACAGTAGCACAATAAATCAACCCTCTGGCTAGTTATAACTCTATTAATTGCAGGCACTCTTACATTAAACTGTTTCCAACCCCCTGCTGATGAAACCTCTCAAAATAATTTCACCCTTTGACAGCTTAAATTATGATCTTCCCACTCTATAAAAGTGTTTGACACATTTGTACCAAGTATTTAAATGACATGAAAAAGAAAAAAAGGTTTTGTTTTACATGCACCTGAACTGTTCTTGAAATTCAATTAGTTTTCTTTTTCTTTCTTTTCTCTTTGGCAAACATACTCTGAGTTTATCTATATTGTTATTTATTAAAATGCTTATTTATCTGGAAGAAAGGATGGCAGCAGCAGCTAAAGCTATTTAAAAGTTTCAGATATAAGCCCCTTAAAATTTCAGTTGTAAGTTTCTTATCATTTTTTCTCAAACCTTTTGTTTCAGGCAGAAAATTCTCACACTTACTCTTTGTTTAAAGAAGATTTTTTAAATGCTAAAAGTGAATCTGGTCCTGTTAAGTAACAGCACTAATTAAAAACACAAAAATATTAAAAATGTACTTACCTGAATAGACAGACAAGTTGAATAGATAAGCAAATGACAGTAGATGTGAATTTTACTCTGGATGTTACTCAAGAATTTGAATATAGCTTTTTTATATTACCAAGGAATACTGAGACATCAGAGAATATTTAACCTGTTGTTAGCCAAAATTTCTTTGCCAAAAAACAATGATATTTGCTACAAAGATTCTTTTTGCAAATTCAATCTCCTCTCTTAAGCTTATTAGAAAATTAGCAAAATTTTCCATTCTTTTGAATAAGAATTTTTAAACTAGATGCTACATAGTGTATTTGTGATATAATTAAGAATGTATAATTAAAAATATCAAGGTTTAAACCAGAGCAGTTTCTCTGGTGACAATATAGTGATACTGCAACACTAATGACTCCATGTTTCTAAAATTATTTGATGTTTCAAAGAGTAATAAATCTATGTAGGGAGTTGCACATAGGAGAGGCCACAATTAATAAGTCACACATTTTGTGTAATGTGCTTCATGAGACCATTAACAGGATGGAAGTGTAGAACCAGAGCATGAGAGCAGGCCTCTTCAGCATTGTGTTTTGAGTCCCCTGTGCATCAGTCACATGTGCCAGGCATTGAAACTGATGAACCTTTTGCTTCTCTAACACTTGCACAAAGTAATAGTTTAAGATGCCATGTGAAAAACAGGATTTCTTCTTCCAAAGATGATCTAAGTTGAAATATTAATTACTCCTTTGAGAATAGGGTAAAGTAAATGCTAACATGAATACATAAATGTGATTTTCTCAGATACAAAGCTAGTTGAATTCACTGAGCTTGTATAAGCAATCATCAAGATATTACCAAAACTGTTCCACTTAAAGATAGATTTTTAGGTGTTTTGCTGTATTTTGTTGAAAATGTATTATGTGAAATTAGCTCATTTTACATTCATAAAACTGCATTCTAATTGTTCAAGCAAAATCGATTTCCCTTGTAAAAAAGTGCAAAGCACTGTGATTTCTCATCTGAAGAAATTCACTTGCTTCCATCATCAGTTACATATGAATAATTTAAAATAATTATTTTAAATAATACACATTTTTTACAATTTTTGCCTGAAACCAAGCGTGATAGTAAATTTGAATTCTTCAATTCAGCCTGTTAGAATTTTATTTTATAACCACACTACTGACTGCCAGTTTAAATTTTATCTTTGTATTTACATTTTATAGAATTATCCAAAGTAAGTCTAAAATAAAATTTCAGGGAATTCCTAAAAATAAGAAGGTGATTCTACTTTAAGTACACTTCAAAGTGTATTTCATGGCATACTAATTTTCTTAGATAATTTTTTTCATATAAGGCATAAAGGTATTTGATCTAAAAGATAATCTGAGAATTGTAAATATTCAGACACAATTATTTTATTAGCAAATTCACTTGAGAACATCAGCTGAACCAAGACAGCTAGAAGGCAATGCTCACATATTCACATTCTCTCCCAACTAGTTATACTCACTCCTAATGAATTGAAAAGAATTATTTGATTTGAAAATACCCTAACAGTGTGTCCATCTTATTTAAATGTATGTTTGGAGGATACAAACACCCTGACTATTTTAAATATATTAACCCCTCAGTGAGGACGCATGCACATATATTGAAAGGGTGTATTTAGTTTACAATGAGGTGATTGTCAGTTCTGTAAAGCTATGTCAGAGATATTTAGTATTCTAATGTGAGAAATCAAAGGCACATACAAATTGAAAATGAACTGAAGAAAATACCATTCTCAGAAGAAAATACCATATAATAGAAAAAATTAGAGTGAATTAAAGTGAACCAAGGTATAGGCACAATTTAAACTGATGGGTAATCATTTTTATTCTCAACAAACAAAGACTGACAGGGATTTTGAGTCACAAAATTGGTCTGTGATCTGTCAGAGGAGATCATAGATAATATTCCAAACTGAAAATAATTTATTCTTAGTTGTGTGGAGAGCTTCACAGGATAGTGCGTAACTTGGAAATGGAAACATCATCAAATGGCAGAGGACAGTTTAGAAAATGCATATAGGGCCTGATTCAAGTCTCCATTCTGAGTACTCTGTTCCAGATTTCCTGTGCTTGTTTTGACCTGTGACCTTTCCAAGTAGCAGACTTCCTTGCATTATGTACTAGCTGTGGTAATGACAACAAAGTGTTAGCTAGCAAGACTTATCAAAATGTTCCTAAAGAGTGAGCTGTTAAAAGCATATTCAAGCAGATCAGCTGAATACTTTCATGCTACAGTACACCTGCTTAAAAGAATATTGTAACCGTGATGATCTACTTTTTTCCAGAAATTTTTCTACATTGTTCTTTTCATTTCTGAAGTATAATGAATTTCATAAGTAAAAATAGATGGAACAATTTTAAGCATTGGGCTTTGAAAAAAAAATAGTGAACATATTAATATGAACCTCTAAATTCTCAAAAGTGGAAATGATGAAAGCAATATAAAGCACTTCCAAAGTTTAAGTTACTGTTCAGTTTAGTGATCACTTAAAAATATGCAAAGGTTCTACCACACTTTCATTTATTAGGGAAATGTCATAATTGAAATTAACTGTCACATGATGTACAAAACAGAATACTATATACTGTAAATTTTTTTTTTTTCAGCAGAGAAGAAGAGAATGACAAGACAATGTTTAGCCACTAGTAAATTGAAATATGTTGTGATTTCTCATATATCTGAAGTCATGGTCTACAAGAATACTTAAAGGAACTGTCAGGATGGGAGTCAGTACAGAACAGTGTTGTGAAAGGCATTTGCTCACACTTAGAAGAATGGAATGAATGAAAGGGAATTTGTACAGGAAAAGATAACATCTCACAGGGGTTCACTGAGTGCCTGGACTATAGCATAAGCTCTGTGACATAGCCATAGACATATGTAGATCCCTTCATATTCACACCAACATGCATGCCATACACATTCTTATAGACACATAGGCAACCTTAGGACAACAACAACAACAACCCCAAACCCCTGAAACATTAGTAGTATCAAGGCATAGGAGTCTCTACACCTAAAATTGGTATTTCTGATATCAGTATTTAAGCAATCAGACTTATAGACTATTGATGATATGGTTAACCTAGCTGTAAATAGTCTTGCTCCCTGCTGGTTAGATGTACTTACCTCAGTCAATTAATAGACATTGTTATCCTTACTTTAGCTCTGACTGCCCTACGCACCTCTGATCAATACCAAGACATGACAGGAGCAGCTGACATGAGTAAAGCAGGCTAAAAAGTAAAGTTTTTGCAATGTCTTCTTAAAGTTATGAAAGCATAACAGCAAAAGATCTTCTTCTAAAATATAGTCTTATATCTAACAGATAATTTCTGAGACAGAAGAGGTCTGCTTAGTGGTACAGGGTTTTAAGTGACAAACAAAAAAGTTTGAAAGCAGAATTTTTCATATCCCATTTTGTTCTTGTTAGGAAAGTGTATTACTAATAGCAGCACAAGTTGAGAGAAGACACAAAAAATGTAAGGCATGCAAAGGGATAAAACCTTGTTTAGACAAGAGAAGGACTTGGATTGAATTAAAAATAACTCAAGAATTAAAAGTCTGTCTCCTATCCAAAAACACACCTAACATTTCTGCATTTACTTAGGATCTTTTGCTGATTTGGCTTTTTGATATGGACTGAGAGTATTCGTGTTTGTGTAATGTTGTTTTTATCTTTGTAATATATAATTAAAATATATAATTAAAACTTTAAGGCATAATATTAAGACTTCAAAATCATCAAAGACATTATGCTGAATGACAAATCTAATTTAAATAAAAGTTATACATGATATTTACATGAAGTGATTACATTAACCTTCACAAAGATTTTGAAGTTTGTTTTGTTAGAACTACATAAAGAACCTTAATCCTGGCATAATGCTGGGTTTGGTAACTTTATTAGTAAAATTTAGTATTATTTTTTACTGTAATATATGATATATATTAATTTTACTGCATTGGTTTAGAGGTCAAATAATTTTTAAAAATGTAAAATATAATTTTTAAAGCATGTCAAATATAAAAACATTCTCTTTCTTCAAACAGGAAAATTAGGAGGCAAATTAGGAAAAACAATGGACTCATAAAATTTAGTAACCTGTTTGGATTCAAAATTTGCCTTCTTTTGTGCATGGTTTTTCAAAAGTTGGCTTACATCTTACAGTAACATGATAACGTATTTCATAAAATTAGACTAAAAAAAATAGTTAAAAATAAGTTAAACTTTAAGAAACGGTGTGAAAAAATATAATCCAGACAGATAATCTCCAACAAATACTTTTAATTTTCAATTGGGGTTTTTTTTTCATTATTTCTGAGTGCTCAAATGAATTATACTGCTAGATAGGACACTTAGAAAAAAAAACAAAAGTTAGTTCATTTTCAAGGTTTAAAAGTATGTAGGTGCTACATTTTTAATACTGATGCAATTGGCACATAGGTACCTTCCCGAATAGTGGAGTTTGCAGACCCAAGATCCTAACAGAGAAATTTAAAAAATTACCTGAGCAATTTCTAACTCCCATTTCAGCTAGTTTTCAAGTAGGAATGCATATGTACTCATGTGTACATGCATATGTATTCTAGATACTGTTGCAGGAAAAAAAAGTGCTTACTTCATGTACTTTAAACCAAATCAGGAGTAAAGCATTTTCTTGTCCTTTTATTGGCATAATTAACTGGCAGCCTGTGAACCATATATTCTTCTTTCATATCTGCAATACAAGAGGTAAGCCACAATAACTGGTGCCTATAAGCTGTTAGTAAACACCTACAGTCCTTTAAATAGCCTTCTATACCTAATTGCCTAGAAATTCTAACCAGACACCGAGTTATATGAGCACAGACATAGTCTCACAGGACACCTACATCTTTAAAAAGAACAGACTTTGTGAGATTAAATAGAAAAAAGTTCAGTTTCCAGAAGCAGATATTAGCTGAGTAAGACATTTGGTTCTTGGAATATTTTAGAAATATGTTTTACAATTTGAAAGTTAGGCATCAGCTAAGCAAGATTTTTCAGGGGCATAAATATCTGAGTTCCTATGGCTCTGCTCAGAGTTCAAATTCAGCCACAGACAATTGTCAGTACTGGAATATTCTGGGGAGTGATTTCTTTACCAAACCCAAGCATAAGAAGCATTTTAGATGTCCTTTTTTAGCTGAAATATCTGCCTGGGGCTGGCAGAATGATCTGTCTGTTGGAGGTTGTGGTGGGATGACCCTGGCCGTGTGCCAGGTGCCTGCCAAAGCTGCTCTATCAGTGCCCTCAGCTGGGCTAGGGGAGAGAAAACAGAGCAAAAGGTATATGGGTTGAATTAGGGATAGGGAGAAATCACTCACCAATTGCTGTCATGGGCAAAAGAGATTCGCCTTGAGAAAATCAAATTTCTTATGAATCAAATCAGTACAGAGTAAAGAGAAACAAAAACAAAACTTAAAACACCTTCCCCCCACACCTCTTCTGCCAGCTTGCTCAGTTCTCTTGGGTGGAGTCCATCCAAGCCTAAAGAGCTGTGAGTGTCTAGGTGGAGTAGCACATCACTGGTCATTTCCCCATGGCTTACGCAGGCTCCCTTGAGAGTATTTTCAAAATCATGAAGCATCAGTTCACGGTCAGAGTCCCAATATTTCAAATAAAAGAAAAATAAGAGCAATTTGTTTCTCTACCTAATAAAAAATAATTGTTATTAGCATTATTTTAGTCCACACATTTGCCAAACTTTATATTTTGTTAAAAATCATGCATAATTTTTCTTCATGCTCAAAGTGTTTTTGTGTATGAATAATGACACCCCAAACCATCCCATGAAGCTACTAGGAGAGATGTAAGTAAATTATTTTACTTGCGTAAGAGTGTAATTGGACTTCTGTTTACTGAATGATCATGAAAAAAGAAAATTTTCCTTCTAAATGGGGATTTCTCTGGTTTTATTCTTTCATAACAAAATTTTACAAGTGTTACAAATTTTATCTCTATGAGTGCAAAGAGATACCAAAATGAAGCTATTTTCTTTATTGACCCTATGACAATCAAATTTTGGCTGAAGTAGAGATCTTTTGTGAAGAAATTCTCATGACAAGATTCATGTATTAATTCTAAGTGGGTTTTTTAAGCAACACCCTGCCCCTCCCCCACCTCATTTTATTTCACTTTCAGAGCTCATATACCACTGCAAGTATTCCCGTTTTTCATATTATGTTATAACTAAATCTGCTTTTTGCTATTGATTTTATTCACAGCTCCTGCATGCAACCCTACTTCAAAAAGAATACACATTTTTAATGGGATTCAAAGAAAAATCACAGGTCTAAAGTTTGAATCTATTTCTGGATGCTTTTTCTCATCTTTCAATATTTAAAGGTCAAGTAAGAAATACAATTCACTATAGACTATATACTTTCCATTTCAGCAAAGTCTCAGAAAAAGTAACTAAACTGAAGTGAGAGGAGTCAATAGAAAACATCGAAGCGCCTAAGGAGACCTAAGTTCAAAGAATAACAGGACAAAAGAAAAGAAATGGTCTTAATAAAGAATTCCTAAGCATGAAGAACTAGAAGGAATATTCAATCCTTTTTAGCTAACAAAGTACTACAACAAAACAACAGAAAACAAACCCAAAATTGCTTACATAAAGACATATGCTTATTTTGGTTTCTTTTCTATGAGATTTTACTAATATGAAAGGTTAAATATACATTTAAACACATTTTTAAATATACATTTTTGCTTATTTCTTTGAGCCATTAAGGAAAGAAAATACTCTTTGAATTTATTTTTAGTCCTTTATCATAGAAATGAAGGGGATAAAGTCAGAGTCAAGTGTGAGCTTCAGAAGTGGAATTTAGTTACTTGTATGTTTTTTTCCTGAAATACGAAGAACAATATGTGCTAGGTAAGAGTAATGAACTTGTATCTTGTGGTAATTTTTCCTTATATCATTTTATAAATTGCCTGAAGCAGTGCTCCCACTGTTTACATAATTTTGGTGATGAGACTACTTAGACACTGCATAATATGAGGGTAATGATGATAGTGCACAGACTGTTCTCATGATCCCTCCCAACAAAGATTGTTTTACCCTTAATTTATTGAAGACATTTCTGATAGTCTTCAGTCTAAAGTCTGAATGTAGAGCACTCCAGGTATGGTATCATCAGTGCTGAGCAGACAGGCAGGCCCTCAGTCTGCTGTCAACACTGCCTAACTCAGCCCATCATGCTGTTGTTTTCCTTTCCATCAGAGTGTTTTGCTGACTCATGGTCAGCTTGTCCACGGGTTTCTCAAGGTCCTTCTCCACAAAGCTGTTTCTTTAGGTTGGTTGTCCTCCAGTGTGCACTGGTGGCATTAAGCAGAAGTTACCAGAGGCCTCAATTTCTCTCCTCAACAATAAACAAGTGCCTGTAGCAAATATTAGATCATAAAAGTCTATGCTATCCCTGCACAAATTAAAAAGATACATTAAAAACACTGGCTTACTTTGGGAATTTCTTTTCCTTTCACTTTGAAAAAATGGAACTGACAATTTCTGAGTTGCTCTTTCCTCTCACTCCTAAACATGTGTGAAAAGAATGAAAACAAAGATGGTGGAAGGACAGGCAGGAGTGACTTATAAGAAGAGGCTGAGGATATGAGGTGTTTGTTCAGCTTAGGCAAGAGGAGACTGAGGAGTGAACTCATTGCTGTCTACAACTTCCTCATGAGGTAGACCAAGAGGGAGGTGCTGATCCCATCTCTCTCCTGTCCAGTGATAGGCTGTGAGTGAATAGATCAAAGTTCTTACAGAGGAAGTTTAGTTTATAATTCAGAAAAAAGTTCTTCACTGAGAGGGTGGTCAGGCACTGAAAATCTCCCCAGGGAAGTGGGCAAGGCCACAAGCTTGTCAGAATTCAAGAAGCATTTCAACAATGTTCTCTCAAAAAAAGTGTATGTGATTTTGTGGAAGAGGTTTGAAAAATTAGGACATAGCAGGACAGAGCAATAAGACTTCAGGAATATTTGACCTAATACTCCTTGGAGAAAAGTCTTCTGAACTTTGTCATTGTTGCCAGCTTGACTAATTTTCCTGTGTTTCTCTATCTTATATGCCAACATTGATGTTTACATACTTTAATTACACTGTCCTACAATGACAAAAAATTTCTAAATAGGTCAAATTAGCTATTATTTTTACTTGAACTCCAAACTTACTGTTTAATTTTAACTTTGACCTCAGTTTGATTACTCATTTGTTAATCAGTAATCTATATAGTAATGGGTTGTAAAATGCCTTAAAAAGGTACCTTCTTAAGGGAATGTTTACTTGTTTTTAATTTGTAATTACATTTCTAAGTACTACTTACTTTGTCTTATTGCAATATGGGTAATTAATTATGATAAAGCAGATAATTTGGAAGTACTTAGCGGTACTTAACACATAATTCATAGAAAATTTTGCTTTACATTTCTTATTTACTTCAGACAGCCATTATCAGTGGTAAGCAACATGTATTTCTTTTCATCATATTTTCAAGGACCTGAAACTTCACTATATTTGACACGAGTTCAAAACATATTGCTTGTCCAAGTCATCTACATAGCTCATTTACTAAAATGAGTTGCATACTTATGACAAAGGTCATCCTCTTGAACTTATGAAGTTTTCTTCTTAATGACATTAATACACTTGTATTTTAGAAAAATATGACTATCAACATCAGTGAAGGAAGGTCATACTATCATCTATTCTTATATCCTAATGGCTCAAAGATAGGGAAAGTATTTGGTGCTACAAAAAATTTACAGAGCATTTTTTATGTTTTCATTCTTTTCATTCTTTTGCACAAGAAAACAGTTCAAATTATTTACAAGGCACTTGTAAATTTAAGTCAAGGTTCCAACTGTCCTAACATGTGACCACTCCTTTTTAAATTATTTTTCTCTCTTTCTATATTTATTTCCTTATGGACAAATTATGTAGTTAAATCTCTACATTCACAACGAGATACTAAAACTGTGTTAGCATTTGAAGGATAAATATGCTCCAGTTTGTACCATCTACCTTACTGCAGTGTTCCTAACACTACAGTAGCTTGTACAGCGTGTGACTAATAAGGAAATTTATTTTGAGACAGCAATTTCCTCAGTGTGTATCTTTTCATAGACTGATGAACTCACATTACACACTGTATCAAACTGCAACTAAAATCCCAAATGAAACCCAAAATCAGACAAAAGAAAAACTTCTTGCATTTATTTCTAAGTTACAAAAGAAGGATGAAAATCTGCTGTTCATGACACAAATATAAAGCAACTAATACCCATAGTTTTATAATGTAAATGATCATAATTTTTAGGAAAATATTAATTTATGTGGGATTCTAAAATATTTCTATTTTTGTGAAGTTATCATTTCCTCCCTTCCCAAGTTAACATTATGAACTTTGTTCAGGAGCACCTAAGGGATGTGTTTAACTTCTACTGAGGACTGTAAGGAAATAACATGGATTCTTTGTTCACAAGTGCAAAAAACAAATTCTTGAATGTTACCATTTCTTAATAACAAATAAAGCAGAGAGAGAGATCTTTTGACAATTTTTGGAATTAGACTATTCCTTTAATATGATACTTCTCCAAGTACTGCTCTACAGAATAATATTCTTGTAATTTGTCAATATCCAAAATCCCCTTAATTCTTTCTGTGAAAAGCAAAAGAAATTCAGTCAAAGCATTTCTTGAATGTCAGAATAATATCTAATTACTGAATTCTTCAGTGCAGATGATTCGCAGTAAAGGTGACATTTAAAAAAATCTTATTTATTTGTATGTGCCTATATGTACAATATTTATATCAAATTTAATATTTTAAAAAGTATAAGGAAATTAGAAGCACTAAAATCAATGCCTTTTTAAAAAGAGAATTTTAGTTATTTTCTGAACATAGATAGAGTTTCTTGGAATGTACAGAAGTCCTTTATTTAAATGTCTGAAGATCTCAGTGGATCTTTTCCATTCCTTCAAATGAGATGCTAATTTAGGGAACTGAGAAGGAGGCATAGAAATCTTTGTACCACTTTTTTTCTCTCTCACTTTGATTTTGCATCCATTTTCCTTCTTGAATGTGTTCCTATCCTTCACAGGATAGCTGCCACCTTCCAGAAGACCTGCCACTGATCAATCCTGAAATTATTACATTATCAATATCCTATTTCTGCATGTTTTAGAACTTCATGGTTGGCATTTTCTTTACCCTGAAAAACCTATTAAATGTGAATGATTGTTGAACATGTGACCTATTATGTACAGCACTAAGGGAATTAAAATGATAAACAATGCTTGTAAATGAGTTTGTTTCTTCAGTTGTCTGCATTCCAAAGTATATGCATTCCACATTTCATTTTTTCTGTATAATTAACGTATTGTATGTAATGTAACTGCCAAAGAAATGTCCCTGTCAAGTACCAGCCAGACAGATGTGTACAAGAGGTCTTAAATAATTTTTCTGCTAAAAAAAACATCCAAAAGCTTCTATTAAGGGTAAGAACCATGTTAAGCATTAGCAAAGCTCTTATTATTCAAATATTTTGAGTAGGCATGAGAAAGCAATGAATATAAAATTAAAATATGTAGAAAGAATTTGCCTTACTTAGACTTTCTTATATATGCATTATAAGAATTATTCTCCATAATTATGCAGTAGACTTAGTTTACTTGAGCATAGAACAAGTTTAGATTCAATGAGCTGGAATATCCTGATTCAAGTCATTCATGCCGTTTCCCACTATAGCACAATAGTGATGTCTCTTCAGTTCTGACAGAGCAGTGGAAGACTTCTAACTGTACTGCTATTTGTTCATTTTCCCATAATCCACAATTTAAAAGTGTCAGACAAACTGTGTTGAAGAGCAGATTCGATTGTAGTTACAGACCTATGCAAAGAGCTGGATGAGAACTACAGGATTCCTAAATAGGCAGATGAAAAAGATGAGTGACCATGTCACTCCAAGAAAAAGAACAAAGATAAAGTGGGGTATCACAGGACATCCTGAACTGGAAGGGGTGCACAAGGACGATCAATGACCAACTCCTGGAATGATCCATCCACAGGCAGACAAAGACCAGTAGAGGACTTATGATATAAATCCATGTCATGTTGTAAACCCATTTTTTTCTGAACAAAATGTAAACATGGGTTTTGACTTTGGCTGCTAATACCATAAAGCAGTTCACATAGAAACATCTCCAAAATCCTACAGACTACTGTTGACTTAAGTCTGCCACTGGGCCAGAAGTTTCTGCTAACATGCATCACAATGTGAAGACTGGGACTGTAATTTAGAGACTTACACTTCTGGGAAGGCCTCAAGAGGACACAAACTGAAATAATGAAGACACAAACCAAAATAATGAACACTAGAAGAATGTGATGACTGCGTATTTTCTCAGCAGATACAAGTTTATAATCATGTTCTCATTAGACTCAGAAGTTAGAGAAATCATTGTTCAGTCTGTCTCAGAGTCTACAAATAATAGTGCTCCCAAACTATTTCTGTATCAATTAACTTCTTTCATTAAATTGAAACACTAAAAGCTGATATAAAATTCAAGAACCAGAATGGCCTTTTCCCAGTGATTTATCTAGTACAATTAAAGTAAGCTCTTTGTGCTATAGCAAGCTGAAGCAGACACTACAAAAATTGCAGCTCTGAAGTTTTCTTCCATTTCCCTAGCAGGCTTGCTGTGCAAGTACAAGAAATCTAAGGTATTTATTAAGGGAGTCAGAGAAGCCAGGGACTGTGCAAGTACGTGATGCAGTAGAAAACAGAAAGAGTAAGAGAAAATATTACTTAACTGGGAATATAAAATGACATTCAAAACAGGACTGAGAAAATATATTACTGTAGATAAAATGCAATGAAAATTATACTGATGTCAGAAGTAGCAAACTAAGAAGAGCAGATCATATTTCAAATGGCTCAAGATATTTAAAAAGTCATTTGATAACAAGAAAAAAAAAATGTGTCTGAAATTCTATGCTGATTTTACTTTGAAGGTTAATATTTTTAATATGACATAAATTTCTTTGATTTGAGTAAGTTAAATAAAATTACATAAAATTTGTCATTTGCATGCCTACAGTTTGAAAATGCTAAATAATTAAACCATTAATATGAAAAAAATTAATATCCATGAGAGGCCTGATGTTTTTTTTTTCTGTTAATATTTGACATTAAGGCTTCCTAGGTGCCTAGCTAAAGTAGTTGCAATATAACTAGAGCAATTCTGTGCTGTGACATTCTGAGCTTCTGCCTTCTGCTTCCATCACCTATCTCTTTTCACTCTTCTTGAAACCCCTTTCCTTCTCAAAAGAATACATACATAATTATTTAAGAAATATGAAAAAGAACATGATCAAGTTTTTTTGTGTACCCTAATGGTTAGTGTTGCCAGATCAGAGACATTTGGTTTTCAGTTATAGTTCTAATTACTGGTCACTGGGAAGTATTTCATTACCAAAGAAAGGTCAGGTATATCATATTGGTACAGGGACATAAATAAGTGCTCTAAACATGGATAGAAAAGGTTTAGAAGTCAAGTGTTTCTGTTTCTTTTTGTTCTTCCTTCCCATATTTCCACCTACATTTCCAACTCTCGCCCTTCAATAAAGACAAGTTTGAAGTTACAGTCGTGTTTTGGGTTGGATTTGGTTGCCCAAATATAAGTACTAGCTACTAGTACTAGATCATAGAAATCTTTAATTCTGATGATAAATGACGGTCTGACCCATAGTATCAGGGCACTGACTTTGTGTAGATGACCGAAAGTCAGCAGCTCAGGAGGTGTACTGAATTTGCATGGCACTTTAAAGTACAGTTGTTGGCACCATCAAGTGATACAGGCCGTTGCAAATTCAAAAAGAGAAAAAACCTAAAGGATATGGCTTCAAGTGAAATTGTTCATATGAGTCTTATTTTTCTTGTACAAACGTACATGAAGAAAAATAGTTTTACTTTTACCTAATAGCATTTACTGGTTTAAAAAAAAAAATTTCCTGTGTTGTATCTGTCAATTTCAAGTGGATGTCTGAACCAACCTTGCATTCATCAATGATATTAGGTAAATTTTTTTGAGTGGCTGAACAGTTAATTGATGAGAAAGAGATGTTTATGAAATGGATAACATAGCCAAAGCAAGATGGGCCTTATTCTTACGCACTAACTACTTCTACAGCAAAACAGATCCTAAAATACGTTGTTTCTAGTTGTTCTTAAACTAGTTCTTTAGGCACACTAAAACACTTCAGAATGCATAGGGATTAAGTACAGTGTTACTACACATTAGTTTGGTGGTTTATATTCAGAAATTAAATTAAAACAAACAAACCAACTGCACAAGGTGCTAAGAACCAGAAACTTTTACTGAGAAAACAGTCCAGAAAAAAAACAGTGGACCAGAGAAGTCTTGATACAACACATAATTATATACAGGGACTTTCAGCTGTTTCTTGCCAACAACACAATGTAAGGATGAGCCATTTGATAAGCCCAGGATCTGATTTATCTTTAGTCAATTTAACTTGACAAACGGTTTCACTTGAATAGCCAAGAATTTGTTTTACAGTTTACTTTATTTATTGTTTTGTTGTAATACTAAGCAATTTTTTATGTATGAACTCATACACAAAGTCTATCGCTTGGATTAAGGAACTTCTCTGAGTTTTTAAAACAGCTTATATTGTTTTCAGTATCACTAAAAAGCAACTTATTAAGGAATAAAAATTTGGATCAGAAAGCATAATTCCCCAAAGAAATATAAAACAAAATACTAATATCTTCTGTAGATATTATGAATAATATTAATTTTCTTCTTTATTTTTCACAGTAATGGTACTCATATTGTTGCATTTACAAAATGGAAAAAGTATTATTTCAGATAATATTCTTCCCATTTATAAGATTGCTTCATTTATAAAAATTCTTTACTGGGGGCCATTATTTTTTATTACAAAATATCTTAGTTTATGTAATATCAGTGTTACACCTTAAGAGAAACACACGGTCCCAAAAACATATCCACCTTCCTTTAAAGTAATTTAATTATTTTCAAAAAAGAGCATGAATTTCAAGATAAAAATCAGGGTCTAGATAGATGGTAATTGGTGCGTGATCTCTACTTGTCTTTATCTGGACCTGTGGGCCTTTCATTATACTTTCTCTCCTCTGAGCAGCTGAGGAGGGAAGTGACAGAGTAGCTTTGATGGATGCCTGGCATCCAGCCAGGGTCAACCCACCACAAAAATCCTTGCCCAAATATTGAGAATATGTTAAAGAAAAACATTGCAATAGGTAAAAAAAAAAAAATTGCTAGCTAAAGTAGCTATTTTTACAGGGGTTTTTTTGACGTAACCATTGTCATTTAACAATTGCAGCTGTAAATTTAACCCTCTTTACTAAAATGAAGCCTCCAGAAAGACAGACTGGTATAATATGGATACTAAAGGTCTGGAGAGTTTAAAAAAGAATAAAATAATTAGCTGTGTATTGTGTACTCTATAATTCTAGAGGCTATACTCTGACAGATGATAACAGTGGCTGCTGGTTTTTGCTGGTGATCTCACCTTATGTTTGTAGTTATTCTGATAAAGAATAAAAGATCCTACAAAAATATATATTTGTCTGTAATACCTAGAAAATGTGAATTCGTTGGAGCAAGTTGTGTACTTTTTATTTTCAATTAGAAAACCAACTAAATTAATTATTTGACTATGAGTTGGCCTTTTTTTTTCCAAACAGTATTTAAAAGGAGCACATGGAACTCATGTTTTTTTAAAAAATACTTCTTAAAGAAGTAATATTCATTTCAGTTATTTGTAAGCCAAAAAGTAATGTACTGGCATTGCATTCTTACTAGTCTATCTTTGTTATGCTTATTTTTAAGATGTTCATTTAATTTACATTAGATCCAAATACATCAAAGTCCTAATTCTAGACTGATTACAGCACAGTGAAGAGAAAAGTTTAACAGCAAGTCTACTTAGTGGAGTTAAATCAGTGAGAAGGAATATTGGAACAAAGAGGTTTTTTTTTAAATATCACCTTCGGTAAGTCTGGCTGAAATCAGCTGACCTGTATTATGACAGAAGCTTTTAGTTAAGGTACTCTCCCGAGTTATAGAAATTACATTTTCTGTACTTTTAGTTAAAAGGTATAAATTAATTTCATGAGTCCTCTGTTCTACATTACTGTTTCTCATGGGTAAATGATATATATAGGAGGAATTTTCACCCCATTTTTCCAGTTCCTTTTTAAAGGCTTAATAAGCCTCTGAGATTGCTTATTGGATCAGACATTGGGTAGAAATAAATGTAGAGACAGGCCTTTAACTGTTTGTTTAGCTATCCTAACTAGTGAATTGAGAGTATTGCCCAGACACTGGCAGCGGGGGTTGAGGGGTGCCCTCTGTGAGGAGGGGCCAGGTCTGCCCCTGGCACACAGAAATGGCTCCAGCGGGCTCCAAGGGACCCACCGCAGGGCACAGCTGAGCCCCTCAGACAAGCTGATGGAATCTCAGTGAAAATACATTTAAGAAACACAGAAAATGCTAGAAGCAGATGGAACAGAAACTGAGAAGCAGCTGAGGGAACATCGAGGGTGTCAAGGCCATCAGACATTATAACTGAAACCTTTAATTGATTTTGCCCCACAGTAAAATGCAGCTAACTTTCAGTAGGGTTGTTTTGCTGACTGCGTATTCACACTCTGAGCCTTCATGATAGTCAAGGTCAAGACTATATTATCTAAGACCGTAAGGTCATTTACTCTTGAGAAGTTGTACAAGCTCGAGCTGAAGAAAATGAGTGAAATGTCACATCGGTCATTCTCCTATACCATCAAAATTAGGAATCTGCATCAATGCCAAATGCATCATATATTTCAATTGCCTTTATTTCTATTCTGTCACATGTCAAGGATACAAATATGCTTACTTCTGGATTGTTTATTCCTATTTCTTAACTTATCTGCCCATACCTGAAAACTGCAAGGTCAAAACTACAGTAACAGGTAAAATTGTTTATGTGCAATATTAATTAAACTTTTCAGCTGAATAGCCATTAGTTCTGTATGACATCATACCCCATTCACCATTATTCATTTGTGTTTTTCACTTCTGGCAAGACAAAGCAACTTTAAATCAAAAGCTAACAGCTATGAGATTAAGTGAATCTATGTTGCAGTTTCTTTGATCACTTAAAATCATGCAGTGGTTTCTAAATCTGCACAAGCTTTGTAGGAGAGAATGGTGTTACAAGATTTTTGTTTCTCTTCCTTTCAAGGGTGAAAGCAAAGGCCTTGAAAACAAGTGGACAGAATTTATGCCATTTATATATATTATTTCTATTTTAGCTATTTAATTATAGATAATTTCTAAATTATCTGTATTTTGATAGTCTTGTCTTTATATATATATGTGTGTGTATGTATATATGTATATTTATGTAGAGATATATATACACCAGTCATTACAAATTTATAATTTACTATGAAGAAGCTATTAGATGTGAATTCTGAATGCCATGACCAGAAACTTATTTTATAAGATGCATGGTTCTTCATTTGCTTCTACTTAATGTTACTTATGTTAAAGAGATCATGAAGGCCCTACCTTCAGCAGAGATAGAAACATTAAGTTATCCCTCAAACTGGATACTATACCAATGAGTTGCTCCCAAAACTCCTCATTGTTTTAGAAAGTATTGAACAGTAATAGTTTTAAGAAGCACAACTAGATTTTAGCTGTGTGATGGAACTGTGGAAGTGGTTAAACCTTATACTTCTCTAGCTTTTTATTTGTTTCATTGTCTTCTAAGCCATTCTTTGTGGGCTTCATTCATTCTTCATTTCAACTTAAGATGACAAGTAAATAGTTGAGCTCAAATATTAAAAAATCTTTAAAAACACATTTTAATTATTAAATTTAAAAATCCACCGATTAATAACAAAAATATTTTGCAAGTCTTGTTATCTTTCTGCCTAACACAGAATTTATAATCACCTCTGGCACTAATGCCTGAGGCACAAAGCATGTAAAAACCCTGATCTGTGCTATGATCATTTGATATTTCATATCCTGCTCTTCAAGAATACACTTTAATGTGTGAAGCCCCTCCTTTGACTGAAAATCTTTATTTGCTCCAACAGCAGTTATTCTTTATCTTTTCATCTTCACAGAAATGGAAAGCTATTTACTTGTTTTCAGGTTACCAAATAATACTGCTATTCACACAAGAAAATATTTCATTTTCTTTATTTGCTTTTAGCAAATGAAACTTCTGTTCCTATTTTGTTCTCATGCTCCATGATACTGATTACCTGGTGCTCCATGGTAATTTTAAAATAATTTAGTGACCCAGAAATTATATAGCTTTAAATTGTCTTTAACTGAGTATAATTTCTGAAAGTCAGCTATTACATTTGGACAAGTATCCATATTCTTACCTGGACAGACATATTTGGACTTAAATTCATATAAAACATATAAGTATGGTAGCATATATTTGTATATTCCTTTCATCTAGGGAAGAAGAGAAGTAAGAAATTATTCTTCAAAATTTTAATTTTGTTCTCACTTCAATTAATATTTTATTTAGTTTTATAAAATAAATAACAATGAGTGCCTTCCCCATTTGTTCAGTGCCTTGCATTACTTAAAACCTAAACTAGAGATTAAAATAGATAACAATAGCTCCTAGACAAGTCAACTTGTTTAGCCAGAAGACTGACAAGTTCTGTACTAGACTCAATTTTTCCATTTATTTGCTTTATTATACAGGACTTTGTGGGGGGTTGGGATGTTAGTTTTTTTCTTTTTTCGTCCTCTTTAGTTATGGAATTTTTTGTCCCATTTGTTGCGGGGGAACCTGATGGCCGATGCTTAAGTGTATTTGCAAGACAAAGGCTTGCCGGGCCAGGAAGGGAGACTAGGGAGGACACAGTTCAGTGCTGGGTTTTGCTTGGAAGAGGACAGGCCGGGTTCTTTTGCCTGCTGCTGCTGCTTCTGCTTGCCCCGCTGGGACCCATCTGATCCATCCCTGTACCAGGACTCCTGCGTTCCACCTTGGAGTTTCTTCCATTCTCCTCAGAGCAGCCCGTCTGGAGCCATCTACAACTACAGACTGCCTACGGGGTTTGTGAAGCAAGGCCTTCCCCGTCCCTCTTGCCGGCTCTGCCGCGGGGTGGGGGTGTCCCTGACCTTTTTTTCTGTTTCTTTTTATCTGTAGTAAGTGTTGTTGTTAGTACCATAGTTATTGTTAATTTGTATCTTGTTATACTCATTAGTAAAGGACTGTTATCCCTCCCCATATCTTGCCTGAAGGCCGCTTAATTTCAGAAATTCGGAGGAAAGAGTGGGGGGTCCTGAGGGAGGGTTCTGCCTTCCCTAGCAGATACCTGTCTTCAACCCAAGACAGACTTTAATATTGAGATAGTAGCATATAAAAGTGGAATTCTAGTATTTCAGGACTACACCTCTTATGTGAGATAGCTCAAAACATCTATTTGGTAACATCATTTTTGTGCATATGACCTTTATATGAGTTTCTATACAGAAATGCATATTATCAGTTCTGCATTTAAGTAGCAAGGTCTCCAGACTGTTTCCAAAAACTAATTACTTACACGAAACCTTTTTATATAAAATTTGTTTTGCCACATACACTCAAATATTTTTTTTTCTTCTGGCAGTATTGCTTTCAGAAGCAACTAAGTCATTCATATTTTCACCATTTCTAATTTTCAAGCCCAAAAAAATCTCACTCTGAGAGAAGAATTCTCAGATGTTATGCCCTATTTGGTAATGTACAGAAAATCAGATGCAGTGAGGAAATGGACAGGATTCTTTCCAAATATTTGATACAAATCCAAAACCCCTCAAGCCTGAATTTGTTTGACAGAAGAAACAATAGGAGAATAACATTGCCAAGACCCTGCTGTCTATTCCCCTGTGTGCTTAATTATTTAATTATTTTTAGTCATTGGTTGCTGCTGGAGTTTTTTTAATTTGAATTTTTCTAGAGCAAATTCACCAAAACAACTGCTTAAGATGTCAGCTTGTGTTACAGAAAGCTGTAGATTTCTAATATTAAATCACATTAGGCAAAAACCCATCAGTAATGTCCAATTTACCAATTACAAGTGTTATTTTCTTAATTCATGTGAAAAAGTAATTGAAAAGGATAAAAGAAAACCAAAACCCCCTACCAAGTCTATGATTTTTTTTTTCTTTTTGGGGTTTTTTTTTGGTTTTTTTTTTTGTGCTCCTGGAGTCTTTCAGTGGGGAAATGGAGGCTCAGATACTCAAACACTGGTGAATTATTTTTAGCTAGATTGCTGACTTTGGCATCTCTTCAAGACCCATTTTCAGATAGACTAATAGAATTATTTTTATTATTATGTGACCAGAAATTAATACTTAGAACACACAATCCATACTAGACTATAATGACATATACTTTTGTAGTTACTGTGAGTCTTCAATTTTGTTTGTTTTCCTATTATTATAGTGTTAATGATATCTACAATGAGAAAAGCTGAAGAAAAAGCACAAAGGTGGGGTTGCAGTGACATCTGCTTGGTAGAAAAAAGAGATAACTCTGACCACCAATGGCCAATTAACTTTATGTGAAAACATGAAGCTATTTGAGATCCTCAGAATATCCACTGGTCAGAAAAATTTTGAAAGGAGACAGAAGGCAAGTACTACTTGAACATCTGGCAAGTCTTGCATTACTGAGAACTTGCAGTTCTGCTGCTAGTTGTCCCAAATGAGAATGAGGAGTCACATACAGAACTGTTTGTTATCATATTAGGCAGGGAGAAGATCAGATTGTGCTTCAGGTGCTGGTGCAGCCAGTAATGGGAGATGAAGTAGGTATGATGAAGGAGGAATTATGTCCCACATTCAACAAACGGTGTCATCCCACTTCACTTAACAAGTCATACAGGAGAAAATGTTGATTTTAATAAATGTCAGTTTTCCTGTCTGTGTCTGACAATGTTCTTCATTCCTTGTGAAAAAACTTGTGGTAAGTCTTCAGGGCCTGATCTATCAAGAGTGATGGCAACTGCAAAAACCCATGCAAATTATAGTGGTAAAGGCTGGTTTAGAAGCTCTGGTAAGTCTGGTACCTTGTACAGAGTCTGCTTTGGGGTCACGATTACCATGAAAATGATGATAGAAGCAGATTTAAAAAAAACAATTAGAGGTTCTGGATACTTCTGAGAGAATGCATTTCTGTTTAAAATGTAGAATGAACCTATCCATTCAAAAAAGTTTCAAAACTGTGTTTTAATATGAAATTATATTATATATGTGAAATTATAAGATTTAATTTTTCCAAACAGTCTTCAAAAGAAAATTTGTCTCCCAGTGAGGTGTATAAATCTCTTAATGTTTTTATTATTTTTCCTTAGCAGTAAAAAAAAAAAAAAAAAAANNNNAAAAAAGCCACCAGTTATTTTATGTAAAACATTACAGGATATTTCTTCTTAAATCCAAATACAATTCTTATACTTTCTGAAAATTTAAGATTTCCTGCTGCTTTCAAAATGAGACAGCAGCAATCAACTAAATTCAATATTTCCAGTCACATCTCTTAGACTTATGCTGTACACAACATCTTAATTTTACCAACAGAAATTTAAGTGTGTTGGCAAGGTGATCTGTAGTAAACAGTTCTTCATATGCATTTAACAATCTGGCCTTTGAAACCCATTCCATTGTTTAGTGGATAGCAAATAGGAGATTGTAAATTCTTTAATAAAGATACGATATTCTATTTTAAATAATTTATCTTGCAGGTAAGTTTAGTAGGTGACACTACTGAATGTGTTTTACAGCTTTAAATATTAAAGCTCTAAGTATTTAAATATTTAAACCTTATATGATATTAACATAAAAATATTTTATTTAATATAAGGTTTTTTAAGTTTATAAATTCTTTTTCAGGTTTTATTTTTTTTAGGCACCGGGTTTTTTTAAGGAGTAATAGCTCGCAGCTGTGCATGGGCATATGTAGAAAAAGGCAAGTGTTGGTGAAGCTATTTAATCTTCTGAGCAAAAATAATTACAGATGGATACTGAAAATTATTATATAGAATTAAAGTTTTGTTAAGTCTTTGGATAGGAGCTAAAATGTAAAATTAGGAAGCAGATAAAAAAGTAGCTGAAAAAAAGCTTGATTTATTTAAATTATTATCTCTTCATACGGATTTTTGACACTTTAGTTTCTAGATTACACAAACTCATACATTCAAAGCATTTAATGATATATAGAAACAAATATTTTGCTGAGACATAATTTGAGTAATTCAAAACAGTACTCTTGTGGCTGTTATAAATGTATTCATTTATACAATATTAGATGCACAAATATACAAAGGAAAAAACTCACTCTAAATAAAGAATTTACATGAAAGCCATTTGTATTATGAATAAAGATACAAAACTTTCCCACTCTCATCTGCAAACAGCCCATAAGAGACTAGCTTCATTTTGATGTAGGATTGTCTCCCTGTAAACAGGGTACTGTTGGAAGAACACAGAGGTGTTTTAGAGAAATAAAACTGGAGTAACAGAAGCACAAGGGATGCAATCTTTGGTTATGTAGCAATTCCCTGCAGAAGTCCAGATCCATGATTCCTCCTTCTGCCTTAGCCCTAAGAGGGTGCCCTATATCCTCTGCAATCTTGGAGCCATCTACACTTAACACTGGCTGTCGGTCCTCATTTTTGCATGATTTGAAATCTGATACATGTCTCAGTGGCAGTGTTTTTACCCTATTTCAGTTTTCTTTGGGCAGAAGTGGAACAGGAAAAGTGAATGCTTGTAAGCTAAAGCAATCAAACAAAGGTTGAACACGAATTTCAGGGGATGTCAATCTATTGCAAAGGCCAGTAAATAATTTGCATCTATAGATTGACTATATTCTAGTCCTTCACAGTCTTTTAAAGTGACTTGGACTTTAAATAAAAATTGCTTGTTGGAAAGGTTTTCCAGTTCATCAAAAGTATCATAAAAAGTAAACCCCAAAAAGCATCCCCTTATAAAGGCCTAAGATCCATATACAGACATAAAAGTGATAATTCAAGAAGCAGCGTAAAACGTTGATTTAGACTGTAAATGTCCAGATGAATGCTAAGACCAATTCTAAGATTCTTCACTATTTAAGCAACAAGTATTTTCAGACTACTTAATAAAGCACAAATCTTTTTAAAACTGAGGTAAATGCAGATGATTAAAATAATGCCCTTAATCCTTATTTTGAGAGTGAGGAGTGTGCTGGTTTAAAATTAATTAACATTTTAGTGGGCAGGAAAATAGCTACCCCTGGAAGTGAAGTGTGCTTGTGAAATTTTTATGAGCCTAGTGTAAGTAATTGTAGGCCAGTTTTAAAGATAGAGAGGAAAATGAGCCAATCAAAAATAAAATGTGTCTCAGTAGGATATACATTTGGCACAGGACTGCCTGGGAATCGCTCTTTTTTCCTTCCAGCCTTGAACAGGTACAGACTGGCTGCAGCCTCGTCCCAGCTTCCACCCCAAGGCCATGGAATCCTACAGGAGGGGGAGGCTGTGCCGGCCCGTGCAGGGAGCCCCTTCCAAAAGAGCTGTCCTGGCAGATGGTAGGGAGGATGGAAAAGAAAAGCTTGCCCCAGCCTGGTTCCCCCCCACCCATGTTCTGTAGGGGAATTGGGTCGTGCCAGCCTGGGCCAGGCCAGGAGAGAGCCCCTCCAGAGGGAACTGTCCCAGCAGGGAGCAGGGGGAATGGAGGGACGGGCTGGCACCAGCCTGGCAGAGAAGAAGAATTCCCCATATCCCCC
>VXBU01000275.1:68646-83753 GCA_013400315.1 Bombycilla garrulus
TGAGCCAAGTTAGCATAGATGTCTCTTGTAAAGCCATAGGGAAGAAATTGAATGCTTCTATAACATGTACCATGCTTTTTAGGGGGATGTCCTATTCCTGTGGGGGGTACTAATAAAGCACTGAATTTTGTCTTCCCCGGCCCCAGGGACAACCAGAGATTAAAAGTGCTAATATAGCACTGATTATTAACGTCCTCGACCCCAGGGACGACCAGAGATGGGAAGTGCTAAAGCCCTAATTTAATAATATCCCCGGCCCCAGGGATGAGAGTTAACTGTTCCTTAGGATGAAGATGGAGCTGATGAGGAGAGTTTTTATTTTAGACTAGGAAAAAAACATTCTTAAACTNAAAACTGATACAGCCCATGGGCAGCTGTGAGAGGACTGTCCCATGGGGGGAGATGCTTCTCAATAACAAATCTGCGGGCGAACCATTTGTGAAGTGTGTAGCCACAAAAAGACTGATATTCTTGTAGGGAATCTATGTCAAGGCAGGAGAAACTCCTGCTCTTCCTGATAGATTAGAAAAATAATTATTCGAGTAATAGATTAACTAAAAATCCTAAGTTTTATCTTTTCATATTGTCAGTGAGAGAGTGAACAGTTGGTGGGGGGAGGATGGATATTTTTAAAAATTTCCTTCTAATTTCTATTTTTTCTTCCTTTTAATACTAATTAATAAAATTCCTTCTCTATACTTTAAATTTAAGTAGTTATACTATTTTTTTAGTCCTATCTCACAGCAGAAATTAAAAAAATATATTTTTATAAATAAACTAGCCCTTGGCTAGTATCAAACCTTAACATTCTTAGTTCCCTGACCAAAAAATCAAAATTTAAGAAATAAACCCATAACAAGGAGTATGTCTCTTGCCACCAAACAGGGCTTTAAACAGACTTACAAAAGCAATAAAACAGGACTCTACACTGCTTTGATCACCACGGGTTTACCCACAACTTGTTAGTTCATTGAACTCACTTAAATGAAATTAAAATTTTAGTTATTAAGTTGAGAGGCTTGACAAATCACAGAAGAAAGAAGATATAATCAAGTACAATTTAAGAAAGACAGTCAAACAAGGAGGAAAAAAAAACATGGATTATGTTGTTTTTTTTAAAGTAGCTGACTATATCTTGCTTTTGTCATTTTGGACTCAAGATTTGCTGAATTCTTCTGGTTCCTTTTGAACTACCATGATGTATTTCTTCATATCTGCCTTGGAATTCCCTGCTTTATTGATACCTATTTATCTGGAGACTACAGACATGGCCCTTATCAGTTACAGGTCAAAACATTAATAAATAGTTTAAAATCAATTTTTAGGTAGCTTTTAATTGCCATTGACTATTTCAGTACCAGCTCATTCCATTATGATATGCGAGAAGAAGTATTTAGACGGTGCATGTCCTTATTCTTTCTTTTCTCCTAAAAACTTCATTTATAACTTCCAAAATTTCACTTTAAAATTTGCAACTGTTTCTCTCCATTAAAACCAAAAATGAATTCTGAGGCATGGTTCAAGATAAGCTCCTATTCATTCAAACTGAAGCCTGAGTTGTATTTGAAGCGAGATATAAACCCCCACAGTGCACTGTTTGTAAATTTTACCTTAGTAGGTAATATAAATACATAGAAAATTTTTAAAAATTATGTCTTACACTATAAGACTATAAGAAGAGGATTATTATAGAAATTGCAAGACATCAGAAAAGAAACTTTGTGATACAACTACTATGTTTTAAACATTATTTTTATTTGCAACAGTTGTGCAGAGATGTCTGTTTCTTTTTTTTCCCCCATAGTTTTTGCTATGCTCTTTGTCATCATTTACAATTTTACAGACTTGCCTGAAGGACTTATTTTTTTACAGTACCTACAGAAATTTCATTAAAAATTAAATAGTAATGTAATGGCTACATTATTTTAGCTTTTTAGTATTTCTTTATTTAGTATTTCTTTAGTATTTCTTTAAGATTGCAGTGCTTTTACATTCCATTTTTCTTTGCCAGTGGCGATCTAAAATAACTATCCCCTTCTTATCACTTATAATTTAGAGATAAATGTAATAGTTTCCTCTGAAGACTTCCTTAAATTATGAATCAGAAAGCTCTTTTATTGTAGTAGATTTTTAGATGAGTAAGTTAGATGGCAGATGTGTTTAAATTTAAGGTACAGAGCTTACAGTCATACTCTTTACAGAACAGCTTCCTAAAAGGATACAGGATTTAGCTGGGAGAGAAGGGCTGAAAAATGTGTTGTTATCAAACTGTGTTCCTCTTGGAGTCAATAATTATTCTACCATTACACCAGCAAAGAGTATGAGCAATGCTGACTGCTCTTGAAATTCCTGTGTGAGTTTTCTTTTCAGAAGTTTTGCGGATTGGAGAAAGTAAAACATTAGTATAATATGCATATCTGGATACAGCAACTCTAAAATCCTAGAACAGAGACAAGACCAGCACCATAAAGTTGCAAAATCAGTTATCTCTTTACTGATTTTAAGATAAAATCTACTAAAATTAAGACAACCAGCATAACTGAATTTTAGTAAAGTTACTGAATTTCCTGTGAATACAGCTCCATTCATGGAGTTGGGGGGCTTTTGGTGGTGTTTTGAGGTTTTGTCTGTTTGTTTCTTTGTGATGGATTGTTTGTTTGTTTGTTGTCTGGTTTCGGTTGATTGTTTTTTGCTTTCTGTTTGTTTGTGGTTTTGTTTTTTGGGGTTTTTTTTAACAGAAAAAAAGCTTATGACTTTGAACAGAATATACAAGTTGTTTTGCCCCTACCACATCAGCAGAAGTACTTCTGCACATCATGTGAAGTGCCACCATCCACCATTTTAAGCAACGATATACTGCAGCTGTGTAGCTTGTCATTCCTAAACAAATGAGCAGGGTGAATACACATAAATGTTCTTCACACCTGTTTAATATTTTATTAAAATTTCTGTATAGAAATTATGATCATATGCCTGCCAATGATCAAATGGAAAAATAGACATGTGTTACTGTATTTTGTTTTTGTGAATTTGTCAGAATGTGTTCAAAATTCCATCAAAATGTGTGATAACCACAGTATTCTATGAGATCATTAGTTAAAAACTTTATCCCTCTGTATTTGTTTCTATATTCTCTAAGTTTTCTAATACACAGTGTGATTGAATTGGGTTTTTTTAATCTGAGTTTTGCAATAAAATATTTTACCTTTTATGTAAAATACAAATTCACTGGCAGTATCAGAAAGGTGCAGTAGAATCAACTTTGAAAGAAATGTAGAGATTTTGTATACACAAAATGTCTTTTCAGTAGTCTTTCGATTCTTATCTACATAAATTTTGGAAAGAGAATACTTACTGAGACCAGTGCAAGAATACAGATTTTTGCTGCTACTGAAAGTGAAGCAAGTTTTGATTTTTCATTGCATTTTTCAGGTGTGACAATTGAGTGAAGCTCTCATAAAATATTAAATATAGTACCACGCCCTTGCAAACAAAGAAAAAACCCAAACAAAAATAAACAAAAAACCCCAACAATAAATACTCATACTGCAAACCCATCAAAACATCCCCAGGTACTCAGGTATGCATATGAAAAGTAAACTTAATTGAATTAATTAACTTAATTGCCTATTCATTCTCACTATCTTCTCAGATAGCTGATGAAATTTTAGCCAATGCTTCTACTCAAACCTTCAATCTTGGTAGGAGGAAGAAGTCATTTGACCAGAGCTTTGTTATGTTGTTAAGCATCCTAAGTGAATATGATAAGTTAACTGCCCCAGGATAATTTAGAACCTAAATTTTGGAATGTTAATAATTATATAAAAATATAAAAATTACAAAACAGTGATCTGTAAGTGTCAGGAAAATATACAGTGTTAATATTTGCTAAATACTTTCAGCAAAGGGTTATTAAAGGCTCTATGGAAAAGGAAGTACTAATTGGGCTTAATGGATTCTCACAGAACAGAGAGACAGCATGTACTCTAATTCAACAAATTACCTGTTGTTTTGAAATCTGTGTTGTGCTTGAGTGAACAGATAAGACTTTAGTGGAAACTGAGTTAAAATCATGCTCCCTCTTAATAGTTATTTAGGAGGTTGTTGGGTTTTTTCCAGAGGAATATATGCAATGACAAGACCATGGTATTTCTGATCTTCACAGAATTTACTGTCTAAATAGACCAGACATGCCTACACAGCTAATTTATTCTTATCACTGAAAAACAGTGGTTATAGAAGAGACAGAATAAAATTATTTTATGCTTTAGGAGAAACATTTCCAATAATGACTATTATCCAAACATGATAAATATGTCACATTGAAAAACTCTTCTGAAGTGTTTATAATCTTTGCTAATACATACTTTCTCAAACTATGTGCCTCTCTCCTTGCCTGAATACATTAGAGAGGCTTTTCAACATTCTGTGTGCTGCTATACATAGTCTTAATAGTAGTTGTAATGGCTATTTCACATATTCTATTCAAATTCTATTGCACATATTGAAAGCAGGCTTTAAAAAACAGGAGAGACAAAAATTTGTCAATCTTCAGCCTCACGGGACAGCATAAAAGTATAAGCACATTTTCCAATTGTCACCCTCTAATTTTTAAGAGTTTAGATGTAAGATTTGTAGATCTTACTTTAAATGACAGGAAATATAAACATTTAGTTGCCTTCAATAACACAATTTAGCTTTAGAAAATAAATTTCTAAAAGAAAGACATGTTTATTGCTTCAAGGCAGCATATTTACCATTGTAGGTCTGTGGACTGAAGAGATTTATTCCATGTAGTTATATGTTTATTTGTACTTGGAAGGTGGTATGGGTTTTTTTCTTTTTTCTTTTTCTTTTTTCCCTATATGCAATACAAATTCTTTGAGCAAAATTTGGATTGTTTTTGGTTTTGTATGGAGCACACTTGGACATGTCACTCCTAGGATATAAAATACTCCATGTTGCAATACATAAACCAGGAAAGCATCAAATTATTTAAAGCTAGCTTTGAGTATCATGAAAATAGATTTCTTTTCTGAATTTTATTTTGGAATAAATCTTTGAAATATTAGGTGGAAACTGCTGGGAAAGTAAAGTACTTCCTCCATACTTGAAACATTCTAATTCATTTAATACTTTGGAAAGCATATAAAATTACATCTACTGCTGTGTAGTTTTCTTTACCTGAGTTTTAAAGGTATAGCCAAGATCCGAATTTAGCATTAAAAGGCAACATAGTTGTACAAAGACTTGTTTGGTTTTCTTTGACCATCCCATAATGGAGTAGATAATGAACGTTCTATTAATTTTCTAAAGTAGTTCATAATTAGGATACTCTTTCACACTGCACCTGGGAACTTAACTAAGTCATAAAACTGTGGACTTTGAAGTAAAGGTGTAAATGAAAATTTTTTTCCTAAAGGATTGAGGTTGGAGGTCACAGGCCTCTAATTTATTTAACAACAGGTAATCAGTGATCAAGTACAGCATGCATTGGATAATATAGGTGTACCTCCCCTCATAATTTGCAAATTACACACCTTTTTCTTGTGTTATGCTGAAATTTCCACCTTCTGGGTACTCAGGTAAATGGGTTTTCTCTGTCAGTGTGTATAAAAGGTCATCAGTTCACAAAATTCTTTTCCAGGAGGACTGCAATGCTCATGGTTTCCTTTTCCTCACTCTTATGTCAACTTGCAGCATGCTATCAAACATGGAGAAATTACTTGTACTTTCTTCACTTGTTCCATGCAAACTTGCTGTATCATGTGTTTTTACACCATTTTGAATATTTGTTCTTTGGGTTTCGTATTACAGCTAGAACTGCAGTTTCCAAGATTGCATCAGTAAGTGACCACTGGTCAGCTCTTTAAAATTCCAGTACTTTGAAGTTTACTGCTGGCACGCCATAGAGAATATTACACTACACTGCATTTACTCAAGTGTCAGAGTCTTCCCTGACGCGGGGTCCCCTTACCAGGAATCCCCTGTGAAAAAGTTTGTGCCAGGGTGAGGAACCAGAAATGAGGCAGAAGGGCCTTACTATTCAGTCTTCAAAGATGTTTATTATTTCTTTATCACAGTTCAGAGCCTTAGATGACAACAGGCTCAGCACGCTTCAGTGACCTGTGCCAACAAGACACAAAATGGACCATTTCAAGGGTTTTATATAGATACCTTATCCAATTAAGTTTTACAACACACCTAACACGTAGTATGTTTTTATTTTTCTACCAATTCCTAATCATTCTTCAGTCACGTAACATCTGCATTGTGACTTTGTCTAACCAACCACTGTGCTACCAAAACTGGAGAAAATGTAGTAGATGAAGAAGAAAGAAACTGAGTCAACACTCAAAAGTCTCCATCTTGTTCCAACTACTACCATGCTAAAAGACCCAAAACCTACTTTTTCACCTAAACTACAATGTCATCTACTACATATATTAACAAAACTCAACTCCTCACGAAGTCCTGGAAGCTTTTTCCATGGCCAAAGTTGAAAACTATATTCTCCTGAGGAATAAGATCTCCCAGGACAGGCATAGGATTCCTGTGTCCTGGATTCCCACACTCAAGGGTCATAGATAGTTCATTCTGTACTTAAGAAACAATTGTTAATAGTATCTAAAAGTTAAAAAAAATCTTGACAGTAATAAGTGTTATGCAACCAAGATTCAACAGCTAAAACAAGGTGAATAACAGTCATTAAGTCTGGGACTTAGGTAAATTTTCTTAATAAAGATCAAACACAACTCCAGACAGGCCAAAGTTTTAAAAAGGTCTAATAACCTTTGTAGCCTCTGTTGTTAGCTTAATGCAGTACTGCATTTACTAGGTTGCTAGGCTATATATGACTGTGGACATATGTGCGGGGATCTCCTTAACCCCAGGAGACCCCGCAATATGTAGGAAAGTCCAGGTTTCCAGCCCGTGCTGTTGAAGGAGTAGTCTGGAGTCGTTTGTTCGTGTTCTCAAGGCAGTTTATTAAGTCCTTATCAAAGGTAGATTTCTCTGCCCTGCCAGGGTTGACACAGAACGCATCCAGAGACACACTGTGCCCGCCCCGGGTGAGCTGTAATCTTTTATACTAAAAACTACGTATTAAATGTTTATCATTAAGTACCAATCTATGCCCCTCACACCACCATGTCCAGATCTGTGTCAAACCAATCCAAAAGTGCCAGCATCACCAAGAAGATGGAGGTTATGAAGAAGAACATAAGATAACATGCCACGTGTAAAAATCCTCCATCTTGTGTCTCAGATCCCCCTGTACAGATCTTCAACCCCCCTGTACAGGGCCCTAAACCCCCCTGTACATACATTCAAATTATCTTCTTTTTACTTATAACTACTACTATTTTACTATCTAAGTTTTTGTGACCTGAAATTCCTCATACAAAGCTGACAACCTGTTCCATGGGTTAGAATCAGAGTTACAGGTATTTTTAGTATCATTCCAGGGTCCCTGACACCTTTGGCAAGGCTGAAAAGCCTCCTGACCAGGTTTTGGGTCGGCCAAAGGCATCATAGGAACCCCCTGGGTTCCAACATATGAGCTATTATATTTTTACTATTTTTAAAGTAACATTCCACATTCCACAAACTGACATCCAAAGACATTTTAAGAGCACAGAGGAAACAGAACTGTAAGGACATATGGGCATGTGGGTCTTACCAGGTGTCAAGACAATTTTTCTTAAGGAACAAACAACCTGAAAGAGAAAGATCACTTCTGAGATGCAGTAAAGACCACTAATGTGCTGCTTCACAAAATATTTTCATCTGATGATTAACAAAACACAAAAGATATTTTTCACTTTCTCTCTGTATTTATTGTTCTCCTAAGATTTTATTTGGGAAAAAAAAGTAGAATAGTTTTTTTCCTCCAAAAACAAAATTTTTAGAATCAACTTGTGTTTTATTTTAAAAGGCTGATCAATTAAAAGAGAGAATAAAATCTAAGTTTCAACAAGCCTTTTTGTGATACTCCTATTTTTTGTAGGATTCATGTTTTGCATCTTTCATCTGTTTTCAAATTAAATTAAATGTATTTCATTAAATGCATTCAATTCAAAGATAGAGCTTTTTATTTTTTTTATGTAATTTGGAAAAACTCCTTTTACACAAATAATTTCATATCACTTCAGAATGTTCCCACCAGGCAACAATAATACTTGAGATGAAACATAATTTGGACAGCAATTCTTTTCTACTGAAAGCCATTTGCTTCAGAATGAATAGTCTCCTTTTCTACCTCATTTTCAGAACTCTCACTGGCCATACCAGGTAAGTAATTAAACGTTCATCTGGGAAAGCAGAAAACAAACAGCTAACTTCACAATTAAGCAACATTTGATAATAGCAACAAAAGCATTTAATTATTAGATGCTTTTCTCTTTGATTTCAAGATTGTTCCATCTGTTTTCTGTTCAAGGCTGGAATTCTTAAAACTGATCTAATTTTGGTTTGACTTATAAGAGGAATTTCCAATTTCACTTGCACTTTAAAGACATAAACATCCAAAGCTTTCTTAACTCTTATGCGGACACATTTAGTACCAATACATCCTTAAACCTTTCACTGCTCTGCACTTGGAATTTGCAGTTGAATTTTATGACAAAGAACTATCTTCTGGTGGAAAGTTCAGCAAAATCTCAAATGAAAATAAGAAAGGCAAGCTAAAATAGGAATGACACTTTACAGTTCTGAGAAATTTGAGAAACTGGTCATAAAACAGAAATATCCTTTGTATATGACATAAGACTATAAATATATCAACAAAAATTTGTACTCTACCCTTATTATGATTGTCAGTCTAACAAATCTGTCTTGTTTAATGATATGATAATGATAATGAAAAGTAAAATTTTCTGGTATTAAATCCTGACTTTAAACAACTTAATGGAATAGGGGAAATAAACCATAGGGATACAATTTTTTCTAAAAGGTGCAGTTTTATGTGCATTTAATTTGGCTGACTTTCCACAACTTTTAACAGTAGGCAGAACTAACATAGGTCAGTTTCTGTTTGTACATACATGCTCTCATTGTGTGATTACTCTGGTAGTTCTTCCTATTCATTTACAGATCTGTCAAAAGCAAATGCATAATTTAAAACATGATCAGCTTCTAGGAGGATCACCTGCATATAAGAAAAGATGTTACATCAAATCCTCTGGATTGTTAAAAATGCCATTACTTTCCCTCAGTTTCAAAACCAGATTGCCTAAATAATACAATTAAAACAGTGCATGCTTCAGGGAGAAAACATACAAGGAACTTTTCTTCTACTACAAATCTGTATTTCAATTAAAAGTATTGTGATAAGTCATGAGATGATACTTTAAAGCTGACAGTACCTCTAAACTTGATTTACAGAACTTTCCCCAGTCTGTTTCAAAATTTATAGTTGCCATTCCTTTATTTAAAAAAAATAAACATACTTACCTTGAGGCCTACAAAGATTTAGACTTTGTAAAACTTTTATATGTATGCAAAGGAGAACAGGTGTAGAGTTTATCTTCTACATAACCTCTATATGGAGAAAAGGAAGGAATTCTTCCAGTTCCTAATAAGGAAAAATAACATTAATTAGCTAGCCAAAAGAGTGGTATTGATAATGAACACACATTACAGAAGAGGAAACTAGTGTAAAGGTCAGAAATTGATTAATAATTACAGTATGCTTCAACATATCTAACACATAATATCCTAAACCACAAGAGATAAAATGCAAGAAATTCCTCCAAAGGACAGTTTTCCGTGGAAAAAAAAAACATAAACCAAAAACAAAACACCAAAACAAACAAACAAATCCCCCCTAGATTAACAAAAGTGTCAATCAGACAATGCTAATTGTGGAAGGAAAAAAAAGTGTATTGTAGAAACACTCGAAAGTAGCTTAAAAAAATGTGCTTATTTTTGACATTTTCATAGACATTTCATTTTCTTAGAAACATACTCATTTTGAAGTCTATTTTCTCATCTAGAGTAGTTTAAATGATGGTCAGAAAGAAGGGTAATACCTATCTTTTGCCAATTATGTAATGAGATATGTCTGGCTTTTTGAATATTACATATAACTAGTTTTACCAATTGTTTACATTCTTCAAATAATAAGTAATAATTTACTCAATTTATCACAAGATGCTTTTCAGAGATAATTGTGTCTTGTTCTTTTGAGGTTGGTGGAAATCAAACCAAAGGAAAATGTACATTTCTGCATGACTACATAAATAAACCTAATGGTCGTGTGTGATGACTAGGCTTATATTAATGAATTATTTAATTTTTCCTTTATCCAAGAAATTTAGTTATTAACGTGTTTATTTTAGACAGCTAAATCTTTAGAGAATCTGAAGGTGAATGCTTAAAATGCCATCACCACTAGCTCTATAAGGAAGCATGGAGACATGATTTTCAGCATGATTTTAATGTTGGAATGACTATTTACAATAACAAAGTCTACTAACTCTCTTAGCCATACTGGCAAAAAAAATCTGAGCTGGATACTCTAGAATTTGACATTTACAGCTTCCAGCCCTACTGTAGTTGAGATATCAACAAACCTCACTGACAGTCCTGGATTCCCTACTGATCCATTCTTGGTCTATATGCTTGGCCACGGGGGCAGTATGCAATGTTAGCATTTAGAAGGCTCCACATTGGGCTGTGTAATCCCAGAGAATATAAAAATCCTGTGAGCTTGACCACTTTTCTGAGCATCACAATGCAATTTCTCAGACGTCTTAAAAAGCCCCGCTACTAACTCTATGCGCTTCACATGTGTGGTGATTCCAGTTGGCTGCACTCCCTGCCAGGGCCCCCAGGGGCAGCCACAGCTGCTGTGGCCCCCAACCAATCTCCCCTGGGGGGAAGTTTTCAGACTGAACTCCGGAGTATTCCAATTTTTTTTTCAAGCAGAGTGAGACTCAACTGCGGGATTTCAGCACCATTACTTGGCTCAGTATGTTTACTCACTTGCAGGCTAAAATGAAAATTTCCCAAACTTTTACTCTTTTTGAAGTTTATCCTTGCTCTGATGGTATAAACAAAATTCATTATTTGGACATATAGAATATGACTATTTTAGTGAAGTGACAGTAGGAAATCATTATGGGCCACTAAGTTTTTTTAAGAGACTGGAGCATTCACGATGGAGGCTGAGGGTGCTCAAAGTGTTTAATACAGAGAAATTCACTGGGATCTTATGAATGTGTACAATTACCTGATAACACCGTGGTAAAGAAGACAAAGGAGACTGGGAGGTGCCAGTAAGAGATCAATAATACCAAAATGCAAGAAATTCCATTTAAATATCAGGACAGGTGGAAAAAACACAGCTTGAGGGTGGCTGGGCACTGGATCACGTTGCCTGGGAAGGGTGCTCAGCCTGCCCTATTTAAACCTTTTTCAGAAGGAAGTAGGACTAGATTATCTCGAGAGGGGCCTTTCAACCACAGTCATTCCATGATTCTACTTGCACATGACCATTCTCTTTTCCCTCCTTCCCCAGTGTATCTGGTCAAGGACCTTTTTAATGTAAAAGGGGAAGAGGATAAAGTCAAAACCAAACAAACTAAGAAAAAAACATGATCAAGAAGTGGTAAAGGAAGCAATAGGTAAAATCTAAGCTACTCAATCACTAATTGATGAGGGCATATAGAATGTGAGAACATTTATTTCTATAAGATTATGCAATCAAGGACTTTATCAAAATGACATGACAAGAAAAGGAAAATAATAAACAAGATATGCAGAGACGCAGAGCTGAGAGAAACGAAGTGAGACAATACCTAGAAACAAATCTGGTCAGGCACATGAACTGATGGGCTATCAAGAAACTGCAGGCAGAGCAGTGGCTTGCAGTTGATTAAGATAACCTTACAGTCCAGGTTATTACAGAAGGTCATCGGGGCAAGCTGATGGGAGAATGTGCAGGGCAAGGCCACCAAGCAGGAACAAAGAAAGAATAGACAGAAAGGGGTTATGAAGGTGTTGGTCACTTGTAAAATGGAGCCAGTCAGTAAGTTTGTCTGAATAAGCTCTGTTTCTCATCACTGCAGTTTGTCCTATTTTCTTACTAAATACTTTTTTAATTGTATTTCTGTATAACCTAAGTCTCTATCCAATGTGATTTAAAGACCTATTACTTAAATTTTAAAAAACATACATGCAATTTCAAGGTAAAAATGGTTTCTCAAAACCTAGTATTTGGACCACAGAGGGTTATTCTTTAAAACAGAATTTATGCTCAATCAGGTACACATCAATCAATTCTTGTCATTTATAATTAGCTGTTATATACAGCTTTTTTGAAATTAAATGCATACCTGCTGTTTATATGAACATTGCAGTGGGGGGAAAAAAGCTCACTTGGCATCAATGAGGAAAATTCAACCCACTACTTATCAAGTACCCAGGGAGAGCTTTGCTCTTTCCTTATTATGTTCCATTTGAACTCTATAAAACTCACACAATGCAAAACATAAGATCCTCTAATATTTATGATTTCTGCTGTTTCACCACTTACAGTCAAGAAATTTATAAGTGAAACTCCATTTCCTATACTGTTCTTTGTCTACTATTATTAATGAATTTTATATTCTTTTTCTGACTGAGTTTATTATTTCAGTATATAGGACAGCTAAACTCTCTGGAAACCACTGCCCACTTGACTAAGAATAGGTATGTGATACTGCAGGTTTATTGAAATTATATATGACCATCTGAAATATGAAATACTTCATCCACAAATAAGCAAAGGCTGGCTTTCTTTCTTGGGTCTTAAGCAATGGCATAGTAGTTTCATTAAAACTTTGTGGTTTCATAGTGACAAATATGAAGAATAAAATAGAATGTCTGAACCTAAACTAACGCAGTTTTGCTGAAACCATAAGGATTGACGGTTCATAAACAACACAAATCAATACAAAAGACAATGAACTCTGGAACCAATGGTTTCAGCAGTCAAGGGAGAACAGGAGTTCTGCAACTCTCATCAACAGTCCATTTTGTGCTGTATATTTGTCCATTTCAATTAGCAATGGCACAGTTCTCGTTCCCCTTTTGTTTTGCAATTGACACCTCATGACAGGTTGAAAGAGTGCATAGTCAATCAAAATAAAACTGAAATTATTGTGGGAAGTATTTCAGTGGTTTTGTTTCTCTACTGAGACATATGCTTTTGTCTTTTACAAAACATATTTATGTTAATTTCTGCTGNCATTAAAACTTTGTGGTTTCATAGTGACAAATATGAAGAATAAAATAGAATGTCTGAACCTAAACTAACGCAGTTTTGCTGAAACCATAAGGATTGACGGTTCATAAACAACACAAATCAATACAAAAGACAATGAACTCTGGAACCAATGGTTTCAGCAGTCAAGGGAGAACAGGAGTTCTGCAACTCTCATCAACAGTCCATTTTGTGCTGTATATTTGTCCATTTCAATTAGCAATGGCACAGTTCTCGTTCCCCTTTTGTTTTGCAATTGACACCTCATGACAGGTTGAAAGAGTGCATAGTCAATCAAAATAAAACTGAAATTATTGTGGGAAGTATTTATGTTAATTTCTGCTGTTTGGTTGGGGTTTTTTTATTTATATTTAATTTCTTCCTTCCTCATGCAGCTAGAAAGTAAAAATAGACAGCTGCACACAGCCATATACCTCAGGCTGTATCTCAGCTGGTAAAATCTGTAGCATTTCCAAGTTTTGTGGCTCTGGTGCAGAGTCTCCTCCTCCATGGCCTTACACCAGTGCTGGACCAAAGCCTTGAATGCACAGAAATCCCCTTTATTGCTGCAGTGCGGAGATAAAGGCACAGGAGTTGTGTCAGAGCCGAATAATATTTCCCAGGTGAACAAAAGTTCTAGACTTTGTTGGAACTAGAATGTCCACCTAAATCAGATCACTTTCAGTGAACCTTCAGCAAAGGATCTGCAGATTAAGACCACAGTTGCAGAAATTCAAATTGAATTATTTTTTGTGCCTGGAAAAGACCAAAATTCTGCAAACTATTATAAGAATATAGCCATACATCCCTTAAAGTAGAAGAAGAACCTCTGAGCATTCTCTGATTCTTAGTTTCCTTTTCTCTTGCTAAAGAATGAACATGCAGAATATTGTTGGTTGTTTTTAGCACCTTTTCAGTAATTTTGGCAATAGCAAAGAAATGAGCCTTCAGACATGTAACTGCTAGCTAACTCATAAGAAAGTTAAGACCACAAAAAACTCCTGCTGCTTCAGAAGGAAAAAAAAAATGCAAATGATTCACCAGTCTGTGCTAAAAAAAAAGAAAAAAACCCCTACTTTTTTTTACTATACAGTTGCTCTTCTCTTCCTTCCAGACATGCACTCATTTACTGTTATTTACCTCTCAAATTCACTCAAACTGGAAAATTATATGAATCTCAGTAGGAACCAAGACAGATGACCCAAGAAAACTCCTGGAGTGCTTTTTTTCTTCCCCAACAAAATACAGTTAAATATTTCGCCCAGACTTCTTAATGAGATTTTATTGCATTAAACTTACCATCTAAAATATTTGTCTTCTGTGGATAAAATGTTTTTGCCCCAAAAAAACATGGATCTGCTGCCTTTGGAAGAGTTCTAAAGGTCCACAAATTCAAGGATAATAAAATCCTTGCAAGATAGCAATAAGGATTTGGAAGAGTACATCTCTTTCCACTGGCAATAGAGGGAGACCAGAATACTTCCTAATTTGGGTATTTCATCTGAATGCCTTCATATAAATGGCTGACCTAGCTGTCTCCATATTTTTTCAGTAAAAAATTACATGTAAAAGATGATCTAGTCTAACTGCAAAAAGTGTTACACTAAAAACAAAAGACAACAAGCAAACAGACAAAAAAAATTTTAAAAGGAAGATAACAAAATTTTATTTATTGGAAGTCATAAAAAATAAAGAAGCTTTAAATGTCTGTAATTTTAATGTGCTTCAGAAAAGGTTGATTTTTCCATCATTTCACTGTTAAAACATTTTCATGATCTTGTATAAATAATACTTGGAATGTATTTTAGGATTCCACAATTAACCTTAGAATTTTTACTTTTTCTTAATGAGTCTGAGAGTT